>JABASF010001238.1:0-24613 GCA_019776145.1 Harlomillsia oculata | reverse complement strand
TTGTAGAGTATATGTTGAAAAGGTGCTGACCCCAAAATCTAATTCGCGAGCTTCTCGTAGGTTAGAAGGAGTTGAACGGTCAAAGTGTGGAAGTTCGCATTCACCCTTGATTCATTCAGTCTGGACTGTAAATACACCTGCAATGATGGGAAAAGGATAGAAAATTAAATAATTTTATAAATTAATTACCGAATTCTCCTGTACAAGGCCAATATAATGCAAACACTGACACATAGGCTAATTATAATGGCTCCTCCCGCAATAAAAGTATCACTAATCGGTCGAATATCGTCCAAAAATCCCATGATGCTCAACAAGTTCCAAACTGCGGCGGTAACGAGAACTCCAATATTCTTTATTTACTGTATCAGACAAATGAAACATACTTTAACAAAACCCATTTCAACAAACAAATGTTATAATCTTATAATATAGAGAACAGAATAATTCCTTGAATTACCATTAACCAGTGGTTCTCACGTGTTCATCACTGCACTCACACAGTCCACACCGCACCGGTGCGGTAAGGCGGTAACCTCTTCTTTCCCTATAAACTGTCTACACTAAAAACAATGTTAATTTTTTAACTATTCATGTATATTAAACACTATAGAACCAACGCACAAAAAGATTAAGCGATTCTGAAAAACCTTAGCTCAGCTTAAAAAAATTAATCAATTTTTGAGTCCAACCAAAACCTAAATACAAAAAACACGTCTTCTTTTTCTTGGCTTGCTGTGCTGATGAGTGTGTTAAAGGAAAAAATGGTGCAAGTCGTGCAAGTCCTGCAAGTTACCGCCTCCTGTCTCTCTCGTATGCGAAAGTACGAAACAATGAAACGAGTAGTCAAACGAGAGCGAGCCTTTTTAGCCCAAGCCAAAAGCCAAAAGGCCAAAGACGCCAAGAGCCAACGTGCAACACAAAGCCCACGAGACGTATAAAATAGAAACTTTTATAGTTAGTTAAAGAGCTTACAATTTAGCCAACAAGCCAACAATGATGTCACATCGTCACATGTGATCATGATCAGAGCCGTCAAATACATTGAAATTAAATTCACTACATGAATTAGGAATGAGACGCATGAAGTGAATTATTGATTCTTATTTAATTCACTTAGCAAACGTGAATTTGAATTAGGATTTTGAATTAGCAAAGTCAATGAATTTGCCGGCTCATGATATGCATAATCAAGTCCTGCAAGTTACCGCCTCCTGTCTCTCTCGTATGCGAAAGTACGAAACAATGAAACGAGTAGTCAAACGAGAGCGAGCCTTTTTAGCCCAAGCAAGCCAAAAGCCAAAAGGCCAAAGACGCCAACAAGCCAACAATGATGTCACATCGTCACATGTGATCATGATCAGAGCCGGCAAATAGATTGAAATTAAATTCACTAAATGAATTAGGAATTAGACGCATGAAGTGAATTATTCATTTTTATTTAATTCACTTAGCAAACGTGAATTTGAATTAGGATTTTGAATTAGCAAAGTCAATGAATTTGCCGGCTCATGATATGCATAATGCAGTAATGCATACATGATGGTCATTTGGTCAACTTCAACTAACTAAAATCAACTCGTTCAATAACTCATTTCACTTTCTTTTATTATTTACTTTTCTATTTCAAATTCATCCATGAAAAGCATTTTCTAGGATTCAAGGATACACGACAGTTCATTACAGGCTTTTGTGTCTATTACTACTATTACAGTACTTTTTCTTATTACATTACACACGCTAATTTAAAAGACCGCAATAATATTGAGCTACAATAATTTACTAATCACAATAACCCTTAAGCCCTTAATACTCTCGGTAGCAATTGATGGTGATGTGCAACCTCATTACACTACAATAATTACAGCGATATAGCGACACGATACACACGACGACGTTTGCAAATGGCAACATGTTTTTAGTACATAGAGTAGTTCCCGAATCTTTTCATTTAACTCTTATAAATTGCACCAGGATATAACAGCTAACAGCGGCATGTAATCCAGATGTTAAAGGCATTACATGACAGACTCACATTATTACAATGACACTAAAAATTTGTAGCATGAGCTTGTTATTGTTGTTTGTTAGTTATTGCTAAATTGTTAGTACGTTAGTTAGTATTTATAGTATGCATTAAGCATGACAATAGGCTTTAAAAGGCAAAGAACGTGGGAAGATGCGGTGATGTTGCAGTCAATTAGTATTTATCATATCAGTCAGTTAGTTAGTTATGGTTAGTAGTTATTAGTTTGTTATTGTGAACTGGTTGAGAATCGTCTTTAAAAACATGTTTGAAAGCTAAAGAAAGAAGGACAGGTACTTGGTATACGTTTCACATTATTAAGTTATAGGTCACATAGCCACTGGTACCGTTACCAAACGTTTCGAAAATGACTGGAAATTCTAATTCTTACATGCAACTTGTTTGGGCAGTAGTGAATCAGAAACAATCGAACATACACGCTAGTAAAAATCGTGCAAAAACCCATATTTAACCGAACCTTTCACCGAAAAGTATTTTAAATAATTATTAACCATATTATATACTAAAGACATAGAAATCACAATCAGCGATTATATCAGTGCGGCGATCCACGCTACACTTTCTCATCGAAATGCGCATTTAAAACGAAATTAAAATCAAATTATATCAACCTTGAATCCCGGAAGGTGGAATGTGGAAATGTATACAATTTGTATTAATGTACAATTGCGATTGGAATGTCTGATAAATGTCCATACAAAGAAAATCAATCAATTACGATTTTTATATCGATTTCGATTGTGGTCCAACTTATGGTACATAAAAACAGCAGAGATTAAGACAACTAAAAAAATTGTACAGAGTACAAAACACAGGAAAGGGACTAAGGGACACAAATTATAATCAATAATCAATAAAAAGCACCGGGTTATACAGTGACATCTTCATTCCAATCACTTGTTAAACACATAATTAATTTATAATATCTATTAAACACTACAACTACAATTACAACTATACAACCTGCAACTAATACTTTCTTATTTTGGCGAGTGTTTATGATACAGGATAAATATTTACACGTAACCAAGTTTATAAACATTTCATTTAACGACGACTCGTACGTGGCATACCACCAAAGCATTTGAAAATCACTGGCTCCCGTTTTTATCGCTTTCTGGACAGATCATCAGTCCACCATTTTCTCTGTGGGAAGTCAACATGGGGAATGGTGTTCTTTGCTTTATAGGAAGGGTACAAACCCACCTGTAAGACAGCAGCAAAATGGAATCGTAAATAAGACATTAAAATAAGTTCGCCGGAGAAAATAAAAACATGAATTCGGAAAAAACGTACTTTACTGGAACCAACGACAGAGCCCTTTGACAGCCCATTCCAGTGGTTGCCTGCAATACCGATTTTGTCTCCCACTTTAAGTTCAAGTTCCCCTTGAGTTCGTGCATTATGCGGAAAACGAGCCTTTTGAACAAGTCCTATTCCTCCACCGTAGTAATAAACGTCATCAAGGGACACAAACCGCTCCGATGCATCTGCGTGTCGAGTTTGAATCAACTCATACGCTAGTCTACAAACCTGGAAGAGTAAGAAAGTAAGAATATTCAACATGCATGTCATAGTGCATTTGCAATAATTTACAGTTAACTCAAAAACAGCTATGCAATAGTAGTACTCGGAGAATTTGAATGGAAGGCTTACCTGTGAAGAGAACGTGCAAACCAAGAAATCACATTCCGCTAAAAGAAATACGTCTTTTATAATTCCATATAGTCCATTGTACCGCTGAGACACTGAGGCTGATTGAGCAACCCCCTTATCTCCTAGTACTTCCCAATCTGATGAAGAGTATGACTTCTCAGCTTCCGCTATCACTTGTGGGTCATCGGATGCAATGAAAACTCTTTTCTTTATGGGCGATCCGTCATGCAACTTATTTTGAATGGCAAAGTATTCTTCTGCATGCACCATATACTCTCGAAGGGAATGGAACGAAGCTTCAGTCCCGATTTTATCAGTTCGCCGAATATGAATGCTACAATGATAACAATATTTTAAAAAATGAATAAAAAACTAATACTATAACTTGTAATTGTTGACACTGCAACATACAATACATATAGCTTTGAATGGATTAATTACCCAACAAGGGGAGACTTTTCGCTCATTAGTCGTTTTTTAGCATCATCCACCATAGATTGAGTTTGTGGCTGAAACCTTAGCAAATACTTCATAAACTGACCAACCCACCAGACATGCGGTTCACCATGTACTTTCTCCAGACGATCTCCTAAATCGGACGGAATGGAAATGGGTAGGAATGGAGGGCGAGGTTTCAGGAAATCGACGATTGGTAGCTGTACCACTTGTAAGTCATGCTTCCCATTTCCTGTCACATTAAAGAGAAGACAAAACAAACTTATTAAAAAGCATTCTGACAGACAAGTGATGGGCAGGTGCCACATGCCACATTAACTGCACGAACAAAATTCTTCATGGTGCTTTGCAGGTATTTTAGCAACAATGAGTAAACTACGCTAGCTATATAGATAGAGCTCAGCGAGCGCTATTTTATTATAGAATAAAAACGGAGAAAAACAGAATAAATATTTATTTTACCTGACCAATCTCCTTTTGATGTGCCAGAAGAACTGGTGCATGTGTCACTGACAGGAAGGAAAACTTGTTCCCAACCTTGTCTGTTGTACCGCCATCCTTTAGATTCGAGAACCATGGTACGTCCGGAAGCATAGGCCACGATGAGGCAATAACAAACATGGTGCACTTGACACCCAAACCCACAACCTTTATTAAGTGTACAAACCAGTTTCCTGGCAGTATCACAATCTTGTGGATTTTGTAGTTGATGAATTCTATTTTGTACGATTCTTGCGAGCTCAACTGTTTCCGTTTCTCGCCAATTCTCGAAGCCGTCAGTTTGTCTCAGTTTCAGCAAATGACTCCGAAGTACTCTGTGATGAACAATTTGATTGAAGTTAGTACATGGCTGTTAATGTTAATGTAAGTATAATGTAACTATAAAGTTAGGCTATCCGCCTATATATAACCTAACCTAACAAAACTACACAATAACAAGGAATGTTAAATACAAACACTTACTCATAGATATCGTGCATTTGATCAAAATCCATATCAGCAATATTGTCCCGTTTTGACCGAACGTTGTACCACAGCTCTCTCAAATCCAAATCTAAGAACCTCCTAGTTTCTTCATACAGCTCTGAAGGTTCTCCAAGACTTCCAGGATCAGACTTTTTGTTACCAGGAATTTCATTGTTCCCGTCAACAACTTGATTGTGAAAACCATTGCTACCACTGCGGCTGGATATGATTCTTTTCATCTCAGCGTTATTCCTCTTGAGTGTTTGAATCTCAATGAGAGCATTGTCAATCCTCTTTAGAATTTCAGCAGTTTCCGCTGTAAGTGCATGGGCTTGAGATCCGGATGAATGCTCATCAGTCATGCGGCCTGGCAAGATGGACATGATAGCCATTATGCAAAACCAAGCCGCAATGACGATGAAGAAGCCCTTGATTACATTGGACCTCATTATTGCAGAGGACGATGATGTTCCTTTGTGCTCCACCATCCGCATTGCATTGTCGACGGCGTTTTAATGTCCAACTCTCTAAGCTGACGAACTTCAAAAACTAACCAGGGTTAATTGGTTATTGGTTACAATCTTACAATTAATGTAGCGGTTGTGTTGATGTATTAGTCCGAGAGTATTGCTTCTTTTATAGTTGGATTCACATAGTAAATGAGGAGGAAAACTGTTCCATTTCTGATAATTCCCCGGCTGACATCAGATCATTGTCGGGTAAGACAATGTATGGAAAATGGTAGCCTTGGTAGCAACAGCAACATCATGTAAGCTATACAGAATACAGCTATTATTCATGGAAACACGAATAACCTGCAAAGCATAATAAATATTATATTACCCCTTTAAAAATTATTGCAAACCCGAATTTACAATTTACACAATAACACAATCAACAATCATATTTTAAATCTTACAAAAGTTTGAATTGCGAATGTTATTATTACGTGATAGCGATTAGCGATTGAGTGATACGTGTGTTTGTCGTAAATAAGTAGGTAATGCAAGCAGTACTACTTTACAAATTACAATATTGTTAAACTAAACGCGATACAAGGGATGAGTTGACTCACTTGACTGACAAGTTACGACAGACGTGTAGCAGAATAACTAACTATTCGAATTCCAGACAGAATAATTCGCACAGGTGATAAGACAGAAGTACTAAATCAATTTATAATCACCACAGAACGGATTTAGCTCAAGTACACACACGCATGCACGTGAAGAGAATTACAATTTTGCAATGCAGGGAGTAGTTAAATATAGTTATCTCTGTCTGTGTGCCTGTGCCGTATCCTTATAACTTCCTAACGTAACTTGGTAAATTGTAATTTGTAATAATGTAGGCCAATCCGTAATCGTAATTCGTATTCACTCCGTACAGCGTATACGACTTGACTTACGACTACGACCCATGTATAGTTAGGATTTGATGGTTCATTTGTCAGTTTTGTCAATCTGCTGATTTTAAGTAATTTTAGACGTGGCCAAAGTGGCCTCAAAATCCTCCACTCAGCGGTCTGTCCTCTCGCGCCTCCTTCAAACCACACACTCTCCAAGAATAATCCACGACAAATTCCTTGTTCCATCCATCCGGTGAAAGTGAAAGTGTGCAAAATTACTTGGATACGTCAAGTTGCTTATCATTGTATTTGATATACAATCCAAATGTAATCTTATGTCTTTTGTTCAAACTAGCATTCACGAGTGAGTGTTAACTGAAAGTAGCATCAACGCAACACGCAGCAGTAGTCGTTTGTCATCGTCATCTGTGATCTGTCATATGGTTTGTAAAGTCTTGGTTTTAGTTAACGTATCTTGTTGTAACAATGGGATTTGGATTTTTTTCATTTATTGTGCTTTTTGGTTTGGTTGTCTAGCTTCCTAGTTGAATTCCTGAGGGGTGAAAGTGAAATCGTGACAAAATGGCAGGAGGAGACACAGATACAGTTCTAAGTTGTAAAGGCGACAAGGACAGTCCAGTGGTGGAACAAGAAGAAAGTGATACACTTGAATCCAATGGGGATCTTGATGATCAAGCTGTACTTGATGCCTTAAATGCTGTGGCTATTGATACTTGTAGAAATGTAGACCATTTCGATATTAAAATGTTGAATGAACAATTGCAAGCATGTATTCGAGAGTCGGATGGAGAAGTCGATTTGGAAATGTACATTCTTAGTTTCCAGCAGCTTCACCGGTAAATGGTTTATTTCTTTATAATCAACATTTGACATTGGTTGACTAGTTGCTCAATTTGTGATATATTTTTAATTTTGAAAGCTTCTTCTGCCTGCTTGGAACTGTGTTTGGGTTCATTGGAACGGATGTGAAGAGCAAACTGGATATTCTGCAAGGGTACCGTAAAGGTGACAACCAAAAAGAATATGAAACAGTGGAGAAAATGATAGAGTATGAGAAGACTACCGACTTCATTCATACTAACAAAGAATCATCTGGATCCAGAACACTTCTTCGACTCCATCGAGCCCTAAGTTGGTTTTAATTTCATCCATTTTATTATGAAGTGGAAACTGGGAATCTAACGCTAAAGTGGAACTTGATATGGATGGTTTATTGCAGTATTCGTGTCTCAATTTTTGGAGAAGACAACGTGCATTGATGATTGTGATGGAACGACTGCAATTTGTAGGGAAGCCTACAATAACACTCTTGCAAAATATCATCCTTGGATGATAAGGAAAGGGGCCACCTTAGCAATGTACACTTTGCCGTCCAAAAAAGATTTAATCAAGCGGGTAACTTTTATGTTTTATCCTTCCTTCATTTAAAAAATATCAAAATCAAAGATTTATTGTGTACGTAAAGAAAAAAGTTAAATAAATTCCGTCCTGGTTATGCAGGTGTGTCATGGTGAACTACAACCAGATGAAGTAATCCCAATCATTAAAGAAGTCATTATTCATACAAATAAAGTGTATGAGCAATGTGAACGAGCATACAGTGAATCCGATCTTCTGAACTTGCCTTAACCAACTTTGTCTCTAGCAAACTGAAAGCATTCCATTAAACCTTAAATTGCATTAATTACCACTGTACTATTATTATGCTAAAAGCTAATCTAATCGAATCGAACCTACTTATGATAATATAAACGAGTGTAAAATGAAAATGACAAAACATGTTACCTTATCCAGCATCCAGCCATCGTTTATGGGAAAAATAATATATTGCAGTCTTGCACTAATAAACGTATATTATCTGATTCTACATTACACTTTAATCTGATTCCATCATCGTCACGCGGCTTCTTTTGGTCAACACAATTCAATAATTTGCTGCATTTTTTGTTTCATTACTTCATTAGAAAGTAGGATTTAATAGGATTTTTGATCGCCTACGTACGTTTCTGTTCAGACTTCAGACTGTCTCGCTCTCGCTTTCTGCTTTTGTTGATCCTATTGATCCGTGACATGACAGGTTGTTCGAATTCGAATGTCTAAAGTTAATGCATGGTTGATTAAAATATGGGCTTACACCAGGGTCAGGGTGCTTTGACAACTACAGTAGTTGTCAAAGCACCCTGCACCAGGGTATTCATAGTCACCTTACACCTTACTGTCTTATGAAACCTATGGTGATTAACGACGTTTTGCAAACAAATACTGCATGTCGTATATCATGTTCCACACAGACAACGAGACAACAACCAATAGATACCAATTTGGTTAAAGAAGTTAATAATCCGTGGCTATTAAATTCTAACCTATATATAAGCATTACTGTATCATCTGCATTAAATTGAACTTTTGGTTTAATCCACTTGGATTAACTAATCCAGAGATGTCATGTCCATTTTTGAAGAATCTACCAACTAATTTTATTCGACAGCATGGAGCTTCACTTACCAAATTGTATGGAAATCAATGCCCCTATATGAACCGGACTCTATCCTCATTAGCTGATGGAAGCAATAGCAAACCAAGTACGATCCGTATGAATCATTTTCCATTACATTGAGAAAAAGCTCATTATCATTTGCTGTGATCTGAACTCTATTCTTAGACGTTGAAGAAGCTCCTTCTTCGAAATGCCCGTTCTTGAACGCACATAAAAGAACTGCTAAGAAAGTGCAGTTGGAAGTTCAACATGACATAATAGAATTGCCAAGAAGTCCAATGAGTGCGAGTGGTGATGGTGGTGATACGAAGGCTAAAGAAGAGGAAACATTTCCCTACGAGTTATTCTTCAATGAACAAATTATGAAGAA
Organism: Harlomillsia oculata; assembly: GCA_019776145.1. Taxonomy (NCBI): domain Eukaryota; kingdom Metazoa; phylum Arthropoda; class Collembola; order Entomobryomorpha; family Oncopoduridae; genus Harlomillsia; species Harlomillsia oculata. Next base: position 15,252 of record JABASF010001238.1, on the reverse strand, counting down.
GAAACTCGATCATACATATCGGGTATTTAAGAAAGTTAATCGACTTGCAAAAAATTTCCCAGCTGCCAATGAGTACAGCGGGAAGGAAGAGCAACCAATCACTGTTTGGTGTTCCAATGATTACTTGGGGATGTCTGCACATTCAAAAGTGAAAGATGCTGTTCGGTATTAACACATTTTCATTAGGTTATAATGTTCAATCGCCAATTTCATTAAAAATGTGGATGATTTTGCATTGTTGAGATTTACGCTGGACAAGCATGGAAGTGGAGCTGGTGGTACGCGAAACATTTCTGGGAATTCTATGTTTCATCTACAACTGGAATCCGAATTAGCGTCTTTGCATCAAAAGCCATCGGCCCTTCTATTTACTTCCTGTTATGTGGCAAATGATTCTACGTTATACACTTTAGCTAAACTCCTTCCAGGTTCTGAATTTTGAACAGAAAATATACAATTCCCATTTCTGAAACGTACTAAAAGGTTTTTATCTCATTTTTGACTCTTTCCATTTCGTATTTACAGGCTGCAATGTATTTTCTGATGCCGGTAATCACGCTTCAATGATTCAAGGGATTCGAAATAGTGGTGTGCCCAAACACATCTTTCGGCATAATGATCCAAAGCATTTAGAGCATCTGATGCAAAAAGTTGATCATCACATTCCAAAAATAGTTGCATTTGAGACTGTGCATTCCATGACCGGAGCAATTTGTCCACTTAGAGAATTGTGTCAGGTTGCTCATAAGTACGGAGCAATTACATTCGTGGACGAAGTGCATGCAGTAGGTTTGTATGGAAATCAAGGTGCTGGGATTGGGGAACGCGATGACCTTTTGCACGAAATGGATATCATTTCAGGGACTTTGGGTACTCATTGTCATTACTCAACATGACGGCTAAATTAAGAATTATAATGTCATCATGCACGTTTTCAGGAACCCAATTTCATTCACATTGTAACGTAAATGTAGGCAAAGCCTTTGGAAACATTGGAGGTTACATTGCCGGAAGTACAGAGTTGGTTGACACGATTCGAAGCTATGCATCTGGATTCATATTCACAACATCACTTCCGCCCACTGTTCTCAACGGAGCTTTGACGGCTATTCAAATCTCAAGATCTGATGAAGGCAGACAATTGCGAACGAAACATCAAGTCAATGTAGCCTATTTAAAAGAAAAGCTCATTCATGCTGGAATCCCCGTTGAAAATAGTCCGTCACACATCATTCCTGTCTTTGTAAGTGGATTTGCATTTGCATGAATACTTTCAAGTTCAACATTCAGTAATTTCACGTCTTCGTAAATATTGTCAAACTGAATGAATCCAATTTTTTTTTACTCCAGGTCGGTGATCCGATTTTATGCACCCAAATCTCAGATCAGCTTTTGCAAAAGAAAGGTCATTATGTGCAAGCCATAAATTACCCCACAGTGGCTTGGGGGGAAGAAAAACTGCGAATTGTCCCCACACCTCATCACACGAAAGAAATGATGGATACCTTCGTTTCAGATTTACTGGAAATGTGGACTGAAATCGGTATTCCATTGCGCGAACTGGTACTTTATTATTTCACGCTTCTTTATATGCTTTTAAAATTGTATTTAATTCTACAAGGTATACATTTATATTTTATTTACTTTTTGCTGTTCTAAAGACCACGTCTATGTTGGATTCAAAGCATTAAATGGGACATAAAGAAACTGACACGAACATGTCACAGAATCATAAATGCAACATCTTTTCACTCTTTTCAATTCTGCACTTTCTCACTGCTGTCCTTTCTTTCATTTCTGATTGAAAACGATAAAAAACAAGTGTGTGTATTGTTTAATTTCAACGTCACTTGAAAAATTACCTTTTCATGTTTATGACGTTTAATAAAATTACTGGTTAGTTGCGAGGAGTGTGCGCTTTTGGCTCGTACGATATTTCTAAATTATTCTGATAATTCTGACATTTGACATGAACTATTTGGATTTTAATTATTTTAAAATTCCATCCATGTAATGAAAAATGCAAGTATTAGATTAGAATGCATTTTGTTAGTCATTCGACACATTCGACAGCAGCGAAACGTAGCGCGCAAAATGAAATGTGTGCCAACAACACAGAAAATCAAGACAGATGCAATTGGAACTTGCAAGACCATTGACTTTACATTGTCCATTGACTGCACTGTTTGGCCATTTACAATTTAACTCATTAGGATTACGTGATTTACGTGGTCATATAAATTACAAGCCTTTATAATCTTAATAAGTTCATAGCATTAGCAAGCAGCAAGCTAATATTCAATTTTATATGGCCGTCGAACCAATTAATTGACAGATTGTGTCTTTGTTGTGCAGTAGGACAGTAGGAGGTAGGACTCGTGTAGGACATAAAGATTGAAAAGTGGATTTTAATTTGTTGATAATTTGATTTGATAGTCATCATCAGGTCGTCGCAAAACATTATTAAAGAGTCGAATTTCATTTGATACTTTAACAATGTCAACGAATGCTGGCGATTCGTCTTCACCATTTTTAACTGAATGGGGGTTTACACTAAAAGATTTGTATGGCTTATCTGTCACTTTTTTCAAAGGTGAGTTTTAATTCTTAATTATTATTTGTGTTGATCTTAATCTTGACTTGCTTATTAGTTGTGTTCTTGCGCTGTTGCGATTTGTTCAGTTTCAAGTCTCAAGTCTATAATATAGTGTAGTGTCCATGAAGGCTGTAGCTGTAGCTGTAGGATTATTCTGTTATTCAATTTTAAAGCCAACTCAAGAATTTAATTGTTCATTGTTTTTACCATTGTATGATTTAATAGAGAAAGACGGCAAAGCTGTACATTTTTCGTACGAAGAGCGACTTAAATTAATGGCACTTTCGTTGCAAGTAGTCCATGGGAAGTTTGATCCGGAAACTGCGAGACCCGTCGGTGCTTTTGATGTTATTGGTAAAGATCGGAGGTCCGTAGATCTATCATGACATGACATGAATCGTGTTATATATCTTTTATAAATATTCAGAGTTGAGTTTAATGAGAGCACTTTAAGATTTAAAACTAACGGAATCAAAATGTTTTATCGTCTGTTTTATAGATTAGCCTGGCAGAATCTTGGTGAGAAGAGTAAAGCTGATTGCATGTTTGAGTTCATCACCACTTTGAACAAACAGTGTTCGTCGTTCAGACCTTTCGTAGAAGCTCACAAAAGAGATTTGGAAATGAAGCAACTGAAGGAAGCTGAAAATTCATGGAACCAAGAAAAAGAGAATAATGAAGAATATGAACAATTAGAAAGGCAATTGGAAGAGGAGAAACAGCGGACAGAACTGCAAAAACGACGAATTCAAGATGCTCTTAACCTCCAAACTTTTCATCAGTTCAAATCTTATGCTGAACAACAATTTCCTGGCAATCCGGAGCAGCAAGCCATTCTTATTCGACAACTTCAAGAACAACATTACGAACAATACATGCGGCAGATTTACCAACAGCAGCAACTTGTAACGATCACTGACCAATCTAATAATAAGAACAAGTCGTCCAATGTAGTGGAAGATGGGGAATCTAATGGCTCTATAAATCATGCTAATCATAGTGATGAGGACGAAAATGAAGGTGAATCGAAAAATGAGAAGCGAAAACACGGTTCTGATCGTGATCATGACCCTTCTTATGAGGAAGAGGCTGGAAAGAGCGAACGACGACAATCTAAAGGAGAAGAAGACAACGAAAACGACGAAGATAGCAGTACTCAGTTAGCTGCCGCTTCCATGTGGACTCGGAAAGACATCAAAGAGTTCAAAGATTCCGTAAGAGCTGAAGGTGGAGAAGCTATTATTCGAATAGGCCAAGGGGAGTCTGTCACGGTGAGATGATTAATTACGAATTACTAGTCTTTGCCTTTTCTCGTTGATGAAGAGGAGATGACTTAATGCTTAACTCATTTGTTCACTCTAAATAATGCAGGTAAGGGTGCCTACTCATGACGATGGAACATGTCTATTTTGGGAATTTGCTACGGATTCTTACGACATCGGGTTTGGACTGTTCTTTGAGTGGACCACAGCGGATGAGCCAGTATCGGTGCATGTAACAGAAGAAAATTCTACAGAGGATGAAGAAGATGAAGACGACGAAACTTTCCAACAACTTCAACGAGATGTTGAAAAAGGAAGAGAATTGCTTCCAAAAGGGGCCAAGCAAAACACAGACGTGATTATTCCGGTATACCGCAGAGATGCTCATGCCGAAGTGTACGTCGGTAGTCACTTGTTCCCCGGAAAAGGAGTGTATTTGCTCAAATTCGATAACAGTTATTCTTTTTGGAGATCAAAAACACTTTACTACAGAGTTTACTATACCAAATGACCCTTTTCATTGCTAATTGTTTTCTTTGACATTTGTATTTATGCTTTAAATGTTTATTCGGATTTCTTTAAACGTTTAGTATTTATTCGGATTTAGTTCGGATTATCCGGCGGTAAGGTGTTTGTGTGCTATAGCTATTACAATTATTGTTATAATTATCTATCTTTAAATCTTTAATGGGGCGTGTGAAATTATCACATTAAATGTACATACACGCAAAATGAAGAAAGATGTCGGAAAGGATGCTTTCATTTATCATCAAAATCATATAGTATCATCCCCAGGGTGATTTGACTTTTACAGCAGTGTAAAAAAAGTAAAAGTCAAACTGTAAAAGTCAAATCACCCTGTATCATCCCCATTTTATTATTGTCATTAATATTCGCAAATACGAAATCTATACTTACAACATTATAAAACATCATTTTATTTTATAAACAATTGAACGCGGCTGAACTTTACAATAACTTCATTAAATACATTATGTACACTATAATAATACACTATCGGCGACTACCACTGCGTTGAAGCCACCGACTAAACTTAGAATCAGCAACTGCTAACATCTCCGTAATGTGAGCAAGAATTGGTCCAGAATTTAAGTGGTCACGGAGTAGTCGATCTTTCATTTGTTGCACTTTCAGTTGCTCGAACTTCTTTAAAGTCTCGTGCGTTCGTTTAAGTTTCTCTTCCAGTGCGGAACTCGTGAGTGGAAAACAGGACCAGAAATGTCGCAGTAACTCACTCACCGACATGTAAAGGTTACGGAGATCATTCTCCACTTCTGGCACCAGACTTTCTGTTTCAATTCAATTCATAGATCAATAATATTACACTGTTACACTCAAATGTGTACTTTGAGTAATGAATCCAATGAGTGATAAGGATTCGTCTTGATGACTTTCATTGCAGTAAGAGTAAGAAACTTACGAGAAATGAACGTTTCAGTTGCAGGAGCTTTCATAAGCACTCCACCGGGTCGGAGTTCTTCTAAAACTTTAACAGCAGTGGTTGGATCCAGCAGTTGCGCCTTCATACCCCACCGGGGACATAACTCCCTCATGGCCCCGACAGTCTGCACAATTTCTTCAGGTGCCACTGCATCCGTTCTGTAATCCGGTACTGGCCCATTAAGATAGCGATCAACGCGAGTTAGTTTCAGCTTTTGATAACCAGTCGACTGGTCTTCAATAAGATCATCAAAGCTTTCGACAGTGACAGCCTTCTTCTACCATTTACAAGAAATTCGAAAGAGAACAATTTTTATTGATCAAGAGCAATTCTTGAAATACGTTTTATAGATTAGTGCGACATTTAAGTACAATATAGTATATAGCATAGCTTACTTTTTTTGCGGGTGCATCGTCCGAAACAGTACTATCACCATTAAGCACACCATTTCTTTTAACTCCAGAGATAGTTGAAGTCGAAGATTCATTTTCTGTACTGTTTTTCGAGCACGCTTTGAGTACCATAATTGACTGTTGATTAAATCTAGAAAGGATTTTTAAGCTTCAATTTTCAGTATGACTATACAAAAACGTATTACGTTGTATGTCTGTTTTGTCAGTCGATCTAACCTCTTAATTATATTTCTATAAATTCCTTGAGGAGTGACTCGGTCTTTTTCTTTCGTATCTGTAGTGCTTGTAGCCAACTGATTATTATCAGAAAAAGAGTGTTCCTGATCCTCAAACAGGGCCACAACATTACTACCCACGAGCTTAACCCGTTCCACTTCCTTTTTCATTTCCTTGTCATCTGCTTTGGCACAATCAGAGAAAAGTTCATTGGGAAGAGGAAGTCGATCGCGATGCAAGTAGTATGACTGACAGAATTCTGTCCAGAACTGATTTTCCGACATCTGAGAAGGAACACACTCTGCATGCTTGCGACGTACGGCTGGGTAAGTCTTAAAAATGGACATGATCACATCAAATGTGAGGTTGTAGCGAAGCCTATTAGCTCCATCAGTCTGGGGTTGAATTCCGCTCAAGAATCCAGACGATACACCCACGTCCTGTGTGGATGTAGATGTTGAAGAAGTTAACTTTTGAGAACTGATGTACTCGTTTGCATGATTAGTCCAGAAATCTTCTGATGCGACAATTCCATCCATGACCAAATCCTTGTAAAGCATTAAAACAATATTGTTTCAATTGATATCAATCAATTCCTACAAATCTGAATTTATCATGGTCAACTTCTACAAATTACAACTTAAATGTCTGAGTTATATTATAAGAAAATTTTGAACTACTTTATAGAGTTGATACAACGCCGGGTTATCGCCGAGTAGCTTGTTCTTTTCTTCTAGTTCAGCGTTAATTTGTCGTCTAAACTGTGGAAGTAATTGAATCAGTAGTTCCTTCGCTTGATCCCGGTCACGAAACTGAGCAGGTGCTCCTTCCGGATTCACAAAATGGAATGTTGATGTTGTATTATCATGAAGGACAATTTGAAGTTGTATCTGCAATTACAAGAATAGATTTTTAATTCACGTTAACGAGAAAATTATGATTTTATCAGCTGTCCGATTATCGAACACCATAATTCAGTCAAAAAATTATTTACCTTCGGTTTCACTTCTGATGAAATCTTTTGATTCTTGATATCAATGTACTTGTGTGACACCGTGAGTGCATTTCGACCTCGATTTCCTGGTTGCATCCAAAGTACCCGTTCCGTCATTAAATATAACTCACCGTCATCCTTTTTGTGTTTAACATGAGGGACGTGCAAAAGAATATCCTCTTCCATGTTTACTGTTCCACTTCAAATTAGGACAAAACGACAACACTTATTTGTAACAATGATATTGGGAAACTATATTTAATTGAATTAAATTACAGAGACGACGAAAGTGACAGGACACAAAACGACCAAAACTACCAAAATTGGATATTGGACATTGGAGAAACACAAACTGAGAGCGAAAAGATCACAAGCACACACACGTGGGGATTGGTTTGAAGGTGGCGCTTGAGCCGTCCGACATCATTTCTCTCTCTTTTACATTTTCGTCATGGCCAAAGCAGGAGTAAGTGACCGCATGTTCCCACATTTTTGACATTTGTTACCCGTTCCGGGTCACTTCATCCTTTCAATTGTATATTATTTGAAAGAGCAGTGTTTAATTCATATTTAATTATTATTTTCTTTTGGTTTTGTACTGTAGACTTTGTACACGTACCCCGACAATTTCAGGGCTTTAAAGGCCCTCATTGCGGCCGGCTACTCTGGAGCGTCTGTCACTGTTGATCCGAATTTCCAATTCGGTGTGACCAACAAGTCCGACAGCTTCCTTGCCAAGTTTCCTTTTGGAAAGGTAATTAAATTATAGTAATAATTATCTTTATTCCACGTTTGAGCTTTGAAATGAAAACCGAAATCTGGTGGCAATAGAAAAGAATATATAGTAATTCTAGTGAATTGCAAATATGAAAAGTGGCGTGGACGTCTAAAAATATTCATCACAAGTTTTCTGGTAAACTGTAAACATTGATCAACTTTTTGATTGTGTCTTGTTTTCTTTAGGTACCAGCATTTGAAAGCAAAGATGGTAAGGTGCAGTTATGGGAAAGTGACGCAATCACCTGGTATTTGGCAGATGAGACACTTAAGGGTGGTAAGTGTGAAGGTCAACAAGCCCAAGTAAATCAATGGGTTAGCCTTGCTCAAAATGAAATGCTTCCTGCCATTTGTGGCTGGCTCTTCCCGACAATGTCCATCATGGCTTTCAACAAGGACGTAGGTTTTGTTTCATGTATTTTCGAAATAGTATTCGTAGCAGATTCTGAGGGTTAAAGAGTGAGGTTGATTTGCATTACAGCAAGTGGCAAAGTCAAAGGGAGAAGTAGAACGCCTGCTGTTGACACTGGATCAAGTTCTGCTGACTCGTACATATCTTGTTGGTGAAGCAGTGACTCTGGCCGATATTAGTATTTTTGCAACTCTGTACGAAGTGTACAAGAACTTGTTGGATGCTGATGCGCGAAAAATGTTTGTGAATGTCGGTCGATGGTTTGATACAATCTTGAATCAGCCTAAAGTGAAGGAGGCGATGACCAAGAACAACTTCAGCTTTTCGTATTGCACCACTCCAATCAAGTTTGATCCTGCCAAACTTAAGACTATCACTGGAGCAGGTGGAGCCGGGGCAGCCGGAGATGGCAAGAATAAGAAAAAGGAGGAGAAAAAGAAAGAAGAAAAGCCCAAGCAGGAGAAGAAAGAAGCCGAGCCTGCAGAAGACATGGACGCGACTGAAGCTGCTTTAGCCGAAGAGCCCAAGTCCAAGGATCCACTTGATTTACTTCCTAAAGGGTAACATTTAATGGCATATTCGTGAATCCTAAAAAAACTTAGAATTCACATTCAGTGTTTGGAACCCACTCAAATCTTTAATTTATACATTATTGCAGAAATTGGGTCATGGACGATTTCAAGCGATTTTACTCAAACAATGACACCGATAAATCCCTCCCTTACTTCTGGGAGCATTTTGATGCGGAGAATTACTCTATTTGGTACGGGGAGTATAAATACAACGATGAGCTCGTCAAAGACTTCATGAGCTGTAATCTCATCTCAGGTAGGTTTTTTGTTCAGATAAGAGCATATTTTTATTGCATACAATAATTCCTTAACGGACTTTACTTTATCACTTTTTATTATTGTAGGCATGTACCAGCGCCTGGACAAGATGAGAAAGAATGCCTTCGCATCCGTTTGTCTCTTTGGAAAGGACACCGCTGCCGGTATTTCCGGAATTTGGGTGTGGCGTGGTCAAGAGTTAGCCTTCACTTTAAGCCCAGATTGGCAGGTTGATTTTGAGACCTATACTTGGTCCAAGATGGATCCGAAGTCTCCTGACACCAAGAAGATGGTGACCGATTATTTCTCCTGGGAAGGAAAAGACAAGCAAGGTCGCGCATTCAACCAAGGAAAGATCTTTAAGTAACCCTCTGCGTTATCCATCATCGCAGTCGATTATCTTTTCGTTCTTCTCTCCGTTGTTGTTCGAATTCTATTGTTTGCTACACTATTATTAACCCATGGTTGAAAGTTGTATTGCCTATCTCGGCGTTGTTATCTTGAAGGGATGGGATCCAATAAACTCATTATCCATGTTGAAATTAACGATATTCCTTTCGTTGTGCAGCATTCAATTTAGTTAATCATAATGCGATGCTTTTAGTAATTAATTAAATTTTCGCTCAGAGATAGGGTACTTTAATTTAAAGAGAAGGCTCGTTTATTAAGATTACAATTTGGTTGTTTGAAGTATTACTAAGAGGTCACGTGGTCAGTCAAAAAATTAAAAGTGCGTTTATTTTACATTGCAACTTACAAGGTATGAGTAAAAAAGGTTGAAAAGGTAATGCAAAAGGTATCAATGCATGCATTTTGAAGGTTAGGATAGAATATCGTATAAAATAATTAGGAGGTGCTGTTAAAACGACTTCAGTACACTTAAAATATAATACGGTTGCAAAGTTGAAATGCTGCACGAAATTAGGACAAAAACATGGAAATTACAATTACGGGACAGCACACTATTATGCACTTTGCAACAATTACAATACTTCATTTTCTTAACTTGTTAAACAGGATAACAAAGACCGATGTGGTGGCATGTGAAAGGAATTACATCTTTTAACTCATTTAAGCGGTTTGGCTGATTTTTATGAGGTCACATAGCCTCATTTCATAGTAACCACTACTGACTAAATGCTTATCACAGTTTTGCCCTTAATCATTATTTAGTTCTTTCTTCTTTCACATCCAACACCTTATGTAACGTCGTATAAGATTAGGAAAAATCTTTGCTGAAAAACTGCCAAACAATTTATTTGTAAATGTTGGTCATACTCATAAGTCAGTGTGATTAGTAGTGTCTAGTGTGATGCGATTATTGGACAAAGCCAAGGAACCGGTTCGGAATATTCGTACTACTATAGTATCGTATACTATTATTTATTATGATCCATTTTGAAGAACGTGATAGGCTGCTCCTAGGGCCCAACTGATTTCATGACCATGTATTCTTTTGAGGGCGAGAAGAGGAGTATGTTTCGCAACACCGTAGCCATTGTGAAGCAACGCACCCATAAAGGTCAAGTCCAGACACAACAACGGAAGCTCCGCATTTACCGTTTTGCATGCCGTTTTACCCGCATCAAAGTAATGTTGAAGAGTAAGTTGGCCGCCTTCCATTGGATCTACACAAATTGAATAACATGAAGTGAGATGAATTTCTATTTTCTAGGTTCGCGACGTACGTGGTACGTGTACAAATGTACAGCCTACAGCGGTATTTGCGGTATAGCGTATAGCCTAATGCTGTTCCGGAAACGAGTGTGAAAAGTGCGATGTGAATGTGATGTGATGTGTGATCTGATAATCAATCTGATCACTAATCAGGATCAATGAAGAGTAAGGACAAACAGATAAACAGGTTAACTCACCGACGAGACCTGCTTCAGCTGCCCGTTCAAAGAAATACGAAAAAACAACAATTTGGCGATTCAAGTCTCTGGATTTGATAACCCCCTTTTCTTCTATAAGCTTGACAATAATTCGGTAGCATTCATCCCAGTCTGCAATTGGTTCTTTGCGAACAAACCCATTGTATTGTACCTTTTCGAATTTTCCGTTTTCGATTCCCCTGATTGAAATAATGTACAATATACAGAAATGTGATTTCCTTAACGTTCATTGATTCGGTATCAATATCATTATTCCCAGAACAACTTCTTAAAACACTTACTTAATTGTATACGTAACTCCTCCGTGCGACCACTCTCGATGTACCGCAGGATTGACACAGGCACTGTGCAACGAATGCGAATTTGGATCAGACTGGTTGAAGGACAATACGGTTTTCCTTGCGGACTGGAGACCAAGTCCCAGGTAACTGCAATGAAAATTAATATTTGATAATGAATGAAACCATACAAAAATAAATTAACTAATACTTTACGTGTTACTGAAATTCATACCTATGAGTATACAAGGGAACATTCTGATGAAACAAGCTAATATTTTGAATATCATCCTTCGGATACAAACTCATGGTGTCAGACGATGAAGCTAACGTAATCTGTGTTGATCCACCTCCAAGGTCCATAGCAGCAACGGTCTTCGACACTTGCCCGCCAATACGATCCAGAAGAAAGTTCACAGTAAACCAGGAAAATATACCCTCATCCACCCCGTCCATGATACCAACAGACTCTGCTGTTGTCAAAAACCCACTCGATGAGATCACATTGGACACCTACAATAAAATTATAAAAGTCGATAATTTAAAACGCCATACATTTACTTTACCAACACAATAAATACCGAAACTCAACAGCTTTGTTAAAATAGGTTAAAATTAGTGAATTACTACAGAACAAAAAAACCACTAATAAACTAATAACGTAATAGTAAATAACGTATTTTACTTTTTACCATATTTAACCTATCTTAATGTGTTAAGTATTAGGCAATTAGGCTATACAAAAAAGTGAGTATACTAACAGCAGCCAGTATCGCGTCTGCCTTTTCTTTGGGAAGAAGTCGAAGGCCAGCAGTGGCTTTCAGGGACAACGGTGTAGAACTCCATTTGTCTTGAGGAATGACCTTTTTTGCTTTGGACAACAGGTCTTCAATACTGTGAGCAGCTTTTTCTGGATTCTCTGCGTATGAGGATAACCCTGGTTTTACTTCCGCGAATAGCTCATCCTTCAACTTCAAATTATTGTCTGTAATTTAATGAAAACAACACGAAACAATTACTAATGTAAGTAAGCAGAATTCAGAACACAGTCGAGTTTTATAAATACAAATGAGCGCAGTACAGTAGAAGAACCAAATATTGAAAGATTGAAACCTTTAAGAGACTGGTGAAAGGTGAAAGCCAAAACCCGAGAACCAGTAGAACCAGCGTCGATCACAACCGCATGAACAAGTTTCTGGAGCCCAAATCTTAAATGTACATTTTCATCCCACCAACTAACACTGTGAGTTACATTGGAAGTCGTTCCAGACAAAAACGTCCAGCTGGTCAAAGCCACACAAAATACAGCTATTAAAACAAACACCCGTTTGGACGAAGACGGACGTTTGATCATGTCGTTTCCTTTGGTTAGTAGAGGAACTTGGTCATTATCCGTAGAGCTTCCAGATCTTGACTTGCGTTGGTCCTGATCTTGAGAATGATTACGAGAAGATGAAACAGATGATCCGTTGGTGGAAGCGGAACTGTGATTATTGGACACGTTGCTACTTTCCCGGGTACGACGATGGAGTGAGTCACTCATCCTCTGGAGTGGTGCAAGGGATGACGATTCGCAAACTCTTTTTTGGACTGTGTTTGTGTTCCAAAAAAGAGAAAAATCTAAATTTATCCTTGTCACTTTCCACGCTTACTTACTCATACACACACTACTCTCTCTTCTCGTTCTACTCTATCCGAATGCTGCGTGAGAACTAATGATTTCTTCCTCCGTCTCCGTCTCCTGCACCTGCAGACCTGCACCTTCCTCCTACTCCTAACGTAATGCGTAATGCAATTACTGTTTCCTATTCGAACATTCCGCTCGCTTGTGCTCTTCTGCGTTTCTTCATTCTTTGTTCAGAAAGCGCATTTCTAAAAATCAATCTAACAAAGTGCAAAAACGGCACGAGATCAGGAGACCACAGATTCTGAGACCTTCGTATAATTCGTACGTTCGTACTTTTCAAAAGCGACTGACTTTTTCTAATCTGCTGGACTGAAACCATTAATGCAATGACGATGACGACAATGCCAAATGACTATACATGCAGTCGATGCAGTACGCATTAAAAGAATACTTAGCACCTATCGCTGGCTCCATTACGTTCCTATTTACGATAAGCTACTATATATTTTAATTGGATTTTAATTACCCAGTAAAGGTTGGACGATAGAACTGCTTTGTTCCAGGGACGATTGAATTCGGATGTGTCTTTTGAAGAACGGACAATGGACAACTAATTCCTTATGTATGGTTAAGCATTTCTATTCATAAAGAGAATGTATGAGAATTTGAGAATGGTATCAGTCAGTGACGCTTTGCGTTGTCTTGTAGTCTATTGTGTTATTTATTAACAATTGAAGCGGTTTAATCTTCATGTCAACTACTATGTATACTAACGTTATCACTTTTTCATGTGACTGTACTGTGAGACACCTACTATGTACTACTGGTTAATCGTACATTGACTTAATCGAATTTTTTTGTTCGAAAATAAGATTCTCAAAGCTCGAAACAGGAGAGTCGACAACCCGACATTGACATACCCTTTGAATCTATGGTCATTTTGAATCTATGGTCAATACAAATACAATACACTTTACGTTTAGTATTAATACATATTAATAGCCTGCATTGTAAACATAGCTGGCTACCCTATCAGGATCGATCGACATCGACAGTCGACACAGCACTTTTTATCTGTATCGAATTGTCCTTGAAGCCGACGCTTTCATATATATTTCATTGGATGTTAATGGGGATTAAATGATTATGATTCCGTCATATATGCAGTAAAACGATAGTTACAAGTTTACTCTTTTTGACGTACAACGTACAAGTTATTTGTTGATAATATGCTTCTTTGACGTACTTCAGTACCAATTGCTTTGTAAATTCAATGTAAACAAACGCTTTATTTTGATTTAAGGTGATATCAAGATCAGTGAAGTCGTGAAGCGGCATCATTGATATTTGGTAAAAGACGATGACCGTATTGACCATTGACCATTGACCGTATAGCTTGAGCACTAGTTGCATGAGCCGTGTGGTCGTGTCGTATCTATCTCGTAGGTAGTCGCCTGATGGAAACGTGGAAAACGGAAAACGAATTACAGAAGCAGATTACAGAATGTTTCAATTATTCGTAAACTGATTCATATTCATTGCCAAACTACATATGCTACTATACTTACAGTAACAGTGAGGTGACGAAAAGTATGCTAGATTGAGTACTAACTGCAACTGCATATGCATATCGAGTAAAAGATGATCTATCGATCTATCGTACTAGAATGATAATGTATCCATGTGTAGATTAATAGATTATCAATAATCACATAATGGGATGGAATTAAAACTATTTTGACTATCGTGTCAGGAATGCAGATTATTGTAATGCAATGTGAATGGCTGTATTTTGTATATCTATAAATCTATATATCATTTCATTAGTATGATTAAATGATTTGCATGAAATGTGTTTCAGTCGTAATCATTTGAATTGAATGAAACCATGAATCATGAGAAGTATCAATGTATACCGGCACTTGCCCTTTCGATTAGCACAACTACATATGACACAATGGACTGCGACTGACACAACTATGCTATTTTTGCCATTGCCCCAATATCTGATTTGTCAATCGTGTTGTAGAGTTTTGTAGACAAGAAAAAAACGTTTCTGTTGACTCGACTTCACGCCTCACATCGATAATAAAATACAGAAAATTCATGGGTGCAGTTGCCGGCTATCACCAGGAAATGGACAATGACCGGCAGGCCGTGACCAAATAAAAAATAATGACCACGGCATTTTTTTCACTTTTGATTTTTAGTAAATGATTTGTATTTTTTTTGTAAACTTGCATATTGTTCCAGCTCTGACGACTCTTGCTGCCGCATGCTGATGCTGCATACTGAATTTACTGAACGACAGGGAAGGGTTAGAAATAGAAATGCTTGCTGTTGCTATATATAGTTTAGTTGCACAAAGGCTCAACTCTTTTTTTGCGCCTGTGATTTAAAACGGGACGTCATGTTTCAACGAGAAGAATAGTTTTTTGTTCTCTTTTTATCTAGACTGGATTGTTGTCTTTAATACTTAAAAGTGACTGA
>JABASF010001237.1:0-24641 GCA_019776145.1 Harlomillsia oculata | reverse complement strand
AAGTCAAAGAATGTGAACAAATAAGAATAATCTGATAGTACTCCACCTTCGCTTCATCATCCTTGCTTCCTTTGTTCTATACTTTCCGTAGAAGTGTAATTTTAAAAACAATTTGTTTTTGTAAAATGTATTCGAGATCCAGTTAAAACACAGGAAAGAGTTTTAAACAGAATCGTATAGGTATAACCAAACAAGAATTCCGTTCCCATATATTCACTTACTTTCCCTTGAATTCTTTCAAAATATGTTTAGGATATAGTAGTGGGATAATTGGATAATTCTATTAGACAAACTCAGAAATAACATCAAATTTTATAGTAAATGTGTTTGTCATTATTACTGAATGTTCAATGCGAAAAATTAAATTGTCTAGAGGCTCATAGTTGCACGTATTTGCTTCGCATGACTTCCACTTGGATACTAATTAAATTACATTAAATTTTGTTACATAGACATCACACGAACCAGCAATCCAAGTGCAACCACACACACACAGACTCGAGCTACGTACACAATAGTTTCCTAATGAAATTTGCAAGTTGCAATCTCCGTTTTCTTCAGATGTCCCTGAATCGAAAGGCTAAATGATAGGCGAGATGAGATGAAAATGTTACTGTGATGGCGACATCCGGATGCTCCCTATCTGGTCGAGACTCATCAACGTCTGCTAATTGAAACATTACAATTTACGCGTGTTACATACGTCCATGGAAAGATGAACAAAATGAAATACGCAAATAAAAGTTTCCTATCCGTGCTAACTATAATTTCAAGGTAACACAACATCTCGTGATGCTACTTTAAAAACTTAAATTCATGCAAATTTCGTTCTTCTCAAGCTTATAATTTGCTACGTTAATAATAATGACAATCCGCATATATATCAGCATAGTATTCATCAGAGTCTGGGTTTCTCTGAACGGTGAGCATGGGAGTTTGGAAATCCATGTTTCCTCAATAGATTTGCAAAGAATTAAGGATCTGGACTTAAGAAAGACACGACAAGAGAGAAACAGAACACACCTGTTGTCCCTATATGCTTTGAAGAGAGAGGGAAGTGCTCGTAAAAGACCAAGGAGACATTGTTGCAAATGTGACAAGAGGAGAGATCGGTCCTAACCTATAGCGTGCAGCATCTTGGATTAAACCGCAGCTTTTGCTCAAGCATCTCTTTCAACAATACCATAAAATTAAGGCAACACATTACATTCAAAGGTGCACAAGCCGTGAAGCAGTGGTCAGCCCTACAATATGTACAGTCCAACCAAAAACTACTATTATGACCATTCAATGTCTCAATGTGCTAATCTTTCCCATAAGTGCACTACTGCGAACAGAGAGTCTTATCCTTTAACTATATTCAGACACCGCTGTCGTATTCCTAATTACGCATTATAGCTCATTGAGTCACCACAAGCACAGCCTACTTGTCCCAAACGCTCTGTAATCTTTGTGAGTCCACTCATGTCACTCAAATTAGAACTTGTGAATTCACAATAACTCTCTGATTTGCAAACCCCGGCAGACAGACGCAGACTCTTACCTTTTGTCCATTCTCCTTCCTCTAGAGTATACAGGAGCAGTGATGCTAATTCCATATATTACTACATGAATAATTGTGCAAATTTCGGTTAGTGTTATATATTACAGAGTCGCCCAAAGTCGCACTCTCGTTTCGATTCAAGGAGGGGGAGGATCCCTAAGGTTGAACAATACTGCAAAATATGTATGTATGAACACTTAATTTGTGTTGTTTACTCATTGTTTACATCAAGAATCTCATGGGTATATTTTCCAGATAAATCGAAGCAATGGGTTGGCATAAAATTGAGCAATTCCAGCTACTGAACACTCAGACACACACCCCAGACAAACATCCATCATCATTAGTAGAAATTATCATTAATCGAATGCCTTGTCTCAAAATTAATAATTGTACTAGTTGACTATGCGATGACCCCAAACTAACTTTATTAGAACCTTTGTAAACATCATGTACAAAAAAAGTTGAATTTCACGTTCACGCTTTGGATTGCTACTATAAAAGTATATGTATAGATTAAGGTGAGAAAAATGCAAACACTTTGAAGCATCTGTGAGGGATTTGCGCACGAATAGAAAAAAAGAGCAACAATAGGAATCCACTTGAGATAGGGAATGGAAACAAAAGGCGTCGTCTTACAGCAAGGCAGAGAGGACAGGGACAAGGTAATCAGAAAAGCAACAACGTAAGTTGATTCAACTCGCCTTCACAAATCCACAACATGCACAAAAACTTTTGGTTCTGCATTCTTATTTCTTTTGCTGAGGGAGCATGGGAACGTGGATTGTTGGGATATGCTTTTTTTCTGGATGAGAACGGGTTGAATGAAATGTTCTACGTGTTGCGGTCCTACATAGCTTCTATAGTACAAATCTAATGCTTCCAGCACGGAATAAACTCAGGTGACCCAAGTCGAATAAGTCAGGACTGAAGACAAGTTTTATACAGTAGCACAGTTAGTAGCACCTTTCTGAGCACTCGACCACGTTCATCAACTTTTCTTTGACAAGGACGAAGCCAAAAACTCGAAAATCTTTGTACACTATTAATTCCTTCATGCTCTTTCCTTCCAAAAGGCAAGGGGATGTGGAAAACAACAACAACAAGACCAACAAACAACAGCAGAAACCCAACTTTTAGTTCTCTAATCCAAATCATGTTAAATCTAATTCTGACTTTATATTCTCCGCTTTCACTTACACTTTGGCACAAGAATTCAGAGAAGCAAAATGTTAAGCTGAACCGTCCTTTGTTCTTTGAGCAGCATTAAGAAGTCAAAATCTGAGAAAAGTCTCTATAAATGCGACTTTCCATGAGGGTTTCATTGAGGGAAAAAGGGATATAGAAACCTGTTGCTTCTTCCTGATAAAATGAGCATTATGATTTTTCTCACTTTTCGTTCCAAATGAACCAAGAGCTTACTGTTTCCGTCTCTTCTCAAGTTCTCATGTGTCGGATAATCATTGAGTATCATTGGATTTGTTTATCACAACCACAAGACAAAGGCACAAAGTCACATTTTACTTTTTTTGAGTACACCTTTAATTACATTATATCGAGTGCAGGTGCATGATAACAAATAACACAAACCTGACGACCTGACACCTTGTCTTGTGTTTCTCCCAAGTCGGCTTCTCTATACAAGTGAAATGATTGCTTTAGCCTGACTTTGCCTTTCTTGCTTATCATATTATAAATATTTTTCTTGCTGCTTGGTAGAGTTCAATTAACATTTTTCTAATTCAACTTATCGTATCCGACTCAAATTATTAAGGAAAAAATTGAGGTTGAAAGGAGAACAATACAGACACCGGCTAGGTTGCGTATTACTCCATGAAAATTATACTAAGCCGTGCCGCCGTAGCGTACTGATTTACAACATTTTTTTGAAAGAAGCAAGGGATTTGTTTTATATCTTTGCTTCAATCCATTGAAGTAAAATTATCAACTTTAAAAATAGAATACAATGAGTAAAACTGATTTAAATATTTTAATTAAATTGTATAGCATTAACAGTCAGTATTTTACGTAAAAAATAATACATTTTAGACTAAAAGTCGGCATGGGATCTGTTAATTGAATTTGCAAAATGATGATGCTTGAGATAAGACACGGCATCATCAGGTGCATAGTGCATTGCTCACGGCTCAGACCACCGGCCTATGGAAAAAATTGCAAAAAAGCATTGTTCCGTTTGTGCACGTGAATTCATTCTCAAACGGATATGTTAAGACTAAAAGTCGAGATGGAAATGCAACAATAATAATCGCAAGCTGAAGTGCATGCAAGAAGAGCTGAGGATATGAACGTAATGGCGTTGATCTCATGGTTTGACAGCGAACGTGTAATACAAAAAAAAACTCTTCAAAGTGGGAATAAGTATAGTGCATTACATTACTTTATAACGCTGAACTGATCTTCGTGAGTTGATACACAGCCAAAATTGAGACGAAGTTAAGAAGAAGACGAGATTGAAAAAGGAATGATATTATGAAAACGCAGTTGAAGCGGTGGTTTGGCGTGGTGAAGTTTGCGAATTTTGAACCTATACTATGTACTTGCTCATATGCTCATCATCGCGTATCAGTGTTATCGCAATTTATTGTCTTGAGGATGAGACAAACCACAATTCTTCTTGACCACAATAAAACAACTGTAGCTGTACGCATTGCTACTCCCTTTTTGCACACTGTCAAATGCACAGTCACCTTGAGCAGTGCAATTTTTGCAAAAAGCACATTATTGTGAGAAAACTGCATCTGCTGTGTGATAATGATGATGGTTTCAGGTCGGCATAGCCAGCGAGAGTAATCTTCACCACCAAGACCATCACCACCCTCTTTGTGGAATTTTTGCGGTGCAACACAACACAATCATTACACCTTATAATAATTCTATGTCAGTTACCTTATGATGCAAAACTTTTTGTTTAAGACTACCGCTAGACTAAAACGTATAGAGTGTCCCATTCTGTCACAATTTGGAGTTGCCATTTTGTACTTAATCACCCGATACTGCCGAGACGGTCATTTGGGATGCACTGTCGGCTTTTTGAGTCGAGGTCGTTGCCGTTGAGCAGTGCAAATTAACACAATTTCATAGTGCAGTTTTGTACTTGTACAGTCTATTCATATAATATTCGCATTATATTATAGTCTCTACAAAACTTAATCGTTCGCTAATTATTTTGCCTATCGATTTCTAATCAAATTAACTACAAAGTTTCAAATAAAATTGAACACACGGGCATGTTATTTTTAGATACCATAATAATTATATTTCTCATTCATATGGACACAAATCGCACACAACATGTAATCATCACCTGCAACCGAAAAACAATAACGGAAGAAATAAAATTACAAGCTGCTGCAGCTGCAGCCTGAAGCGATCATTCATCATTTTCGTTTGAAATGATGATAATGTGAAAGATGTTAGGTTCTCGTTTGACATCCTACTGCTTTTCAAGTTTCATTCGGTGTTGCTACTAATAAAATAACGTTGTTCAACTCATGCAATATGGGTCAATATGCAATAGGCAATAGGGCAATATACTATTTAAAAAAGGGTTTCTCTCCTCTTTCACATATTGTGCTAATGTGTTCTTTTTATGTGTGAGGGATTTTACGACGAAGTGATTCTAATGAGCGATTTATAAGATTACTAAGTCGTAAAGCTGAAGATACAATAACGATTCTGTGAGGTTCGAGAAGCACTTTTACACTTTTCATTTCCTATATATTGTACATATATAGTACTTATCAAGAGATAAAAATCATGAGCATTTTTTTAGAGGAATCCTGTCAGATTCACTTTGAACAAAAGCTTATTATAATATTTTATTGCTGTTGAAGACGAAGAGTGAAGAGTCTTGTATTATAAAATGTGACTTATTAGAAGTGAGAAGGGATATTAGTGGGTTGTTACACGTGTGTATCACATTCCATTTCTCATGGAAAGTCTCATTCCAATGATGAACATTGTGACTATTCAAAAAATTACAATCACACATGACAATAATTGCTGTGAATGGAACAAAATCCTGTAAGATTGACAGGGAAGATGCACCAAGAATAGAAAAACATATGTAAATTGATGATAGTGGGAACACGAATGCTAAAATTAATAGGTAGCATGATTCGGTAAGATTTGATGGATTTGTAGTGATTACGAATCATGTATTAAATATCACTCACAGCGATTCATCGTATATAGCATAGAAACGAAACTTTTTTTGGACTCTACGCAGTATCCCAGTATATTTTTAAAGCAGCTCTAATACGATATGTATATACCTTCTTCCTTAACTTTGAAGGACGAGTATCATCTCAAAAGCTGATTCTTCAATCTCATGGTTCTACCTGAGAAATCTAACTTGTCAAAAATGTGAAACGGAAGGGCCTCCAGGCTACCAAAAACAGAAGGATTATGCGTTTAAGGCCGTCCAGCCAGTCGTCTTTTAGTCATCCATCATTATTTTCATCATCAGATCACAGCAAATTCAGTCTTAAAACTTAAAGAGCGTCCAATTTTAAGCATAAAACTGCTGCTGCAGTAATACACTTTGGGTTTGATATTTTTAAAATGTGCTGTAAACGTTGATGGTAACACTATTATACGACAAGTTTGACAGAAATCTAACCAATTTGGGATCACAAGTTTCGTTTCTCGAACGAACTGAATTAACAGTACACGAATATCATGGATTTATAACCTTGGACAACACAAAGAGTAGAACACTGATCAAGATTGACCTTAAATGTCAAAAATGAATGTTCCAGGACAAACTACAACAATGTTGAAGTTTCAGGGCTGAAAAATATTATTATTATATGACTTGTATAACATGTTATTGTAACTTGCTACACGTGAAAAAAGGAAATAACTGAGGATTTCCTATTTGTTGTTTGCTACCATTAGACCAAATCCTTCCTCGATGACTTGTGCTCTTATGGGAATTAATCAAACGAAACTTGTCATGAAAAATGGTAAACACGACATCATAAATAATACCTTTCAAAAGTGGACATGTCAAAGATTTCTGTGGTCTGCAAACACTGTCAGCCCATCCATTCATTCGAATTTATAGTTCACAGGAATATTAGTACCAAATGTTCGTGCCAAGTCATAACATCATAAGTCATCGTGAAGCAATAATTCCCTTTTTATAGCTACCTTAACTCGTATGTTCGCTAAGTTTGCCGACGACAGTCCAACGGAATCGAGTGAATGAGTGCATGCATGTTGTGCCTTTGTACAGTGCGAAGGAGCCCAACAAAAGGTATGGTTTGAAGGAGTTTACCTCCAAGGACGCTAAAAGTAAAGGTTCCACATATAAGGAAGTCCACTAAAGTCGTCTGAAGATTTGCAATGATTGAAGCAAAAAGTGTGGGAATCAATGAGACAAGGGAACACTCAAAAAAAATGAAATGGGAAAAATGATTGTGTTTAAACTTTAAACTTTAAATAAAATACTCGTATTATCTCTGAAAAATTGAGCTCTCCTGCTTACTGTTCGAGTTCTCCCTTTCATTCACATCTTACGTGCCTGTCACTGTCACTGACGACTTTTCTCAGCCGTCTCATCATAAATAAATGACCATATACTAACTAGTATAAAATTGCTCTTGAGATACTATAAAGTACGTTGTCTGATAATGCTGCTCGAGTACTTGGATTTTGAATGTTTTCCATAGTTGTTGTATCGGAAAAAATGTAACTTGCTCCATGGATCCGTTTCGTGATCTGCTGCGGTGTGTTTGAATCAGTCAAGCGATGTCGTATTTATCGTCACCTTTACGATTGTTAAGGTCGGCAAGTGCAAGACATCACATTTTGAATGATTGTTTACGCAAAAAACGAAAACACATGAATCATTCCGTAAATACAAGTACGAAATGTGTGAATGAGAAAAAACCTTGTACAAATGCCGTCCAAGTCTTTACTTTTCTACGTACTACTCGTACTTGTATTAAACTTCATGCTTGTTAGTGATCAGAAATCCCATAGAATATAAATCCTTCCAATACCAACAACTTACTTCCGTGTTCCTTTACAATCTGTTGTTGAGTGCGGAATGATTTCCTACTTAATGTCCAGTGGCAGTTAGCAAAAGTGTTAGACATAGGCAATGCATCAATAATCAATTGTACAATTTACGACAAAAATGAGCAAGTGTGCAAAATATATACAAAGCATATATGCAACTCTTTTTCCAAATATTCTTATACGAATGCTTAATGTAATGATGTTTTAATAATATGTTTCAAAGTAATATAAAAGTTGTGAAACGATGCTGGTTTGCTGGATTGGTGGACGGAATGGGCGATGATTACAAAGGCAAACTTTCATCATAATTAATCCATCAGTAAGAGTGTGTGGAGTGTGCGTTTGAGGCGGAATTGCACTTGTGGATCAGATTGAAGGAATGAGATCTCTTGTCCATTTTGAGCTAACGAGTCATTCTTCTCATCGGACTCTATGATGTAATTCAGTGCGGCGCGTTACATAGTACCGGTGAGTTTTGTGTGTACCATTTAAAATCCATTGTTATTGTCCTGATGGACACATACGGCACAAGTCTGCAGTCTCATTCGAACATGACGGAGATGGAGACGCGTCAAAAAAAAGCTCCCGCTGACAAATGAAATGGCAATTATCTACTTGGATATATAAATGGTTAGTCACATTTTTGAAGGGTACTCCGCACCGCTTTGCTTATTTCGTAGGCAAACATGCAAAATTGCTGATTGCCTCACATCTTTCAATGGATAATGAATAACTGGCGCAAATCCCTTTCAATTCGGCACCCAACCATTGACCACTACTTACTTTACGTTACATACTATGTAAAGAAATAGTAGTCGGGATTCATAAGGGCTCTTTTGAATACGTAAAGCTTGAACGTGGGATTTTCAGCGTGAATTTTCATACTGCTCAATAATCCTCGTAAAACCCCTTACGACTCGTGAACGGCGTAGAAACACAAATCGCACTTGCAATTTTCAGTTTTGCATTGTTAAGATAACATACAACAGTCGACTGACTGTCAACTCGGATGCGAACGAACACTTCAATTCGATGTAGTTCTCTTGTAGCTGACAGCAGCCACACAGTAGCAACATATAAAAAGCATCGGACAGAAAAGAATGGACTTGTTTACTACCATATGAGAAATCTGCTAAAACAATGGAATGTATAAGATGTAACGCTCATGTCCTATAGTTGTCGTAATTCTTCACAACGACATTTCTAACTACCAACTTGACTGTTTATGAAGGCGGAACAATGTCAAATTCAAACGAGATAACATTTTTACGACTTAAAAACACAAAGTCGCGTCAATTTGCACTTTTTATTTGTCCACGTTGCTTGACGCTTCATCATTTAATTAATAAGACGAAGACAACTAGACAACGCGCTGAATGCTGTCATGTCACCGCCTTCTGTGCTAACTACTAAATTCTTATATACAGCAGAATTGAGATTTGTCTTGTGAGTTAAAAACGATTCTATACTTGTTCTCTGTTAAAATCTCCAACTTTGCATATCCACATAATGCTTTTCAGAATTTAAAATCTTCAAGAATTAATGGGATCTAATAATCCTGTTAGAATCGGGGAAAATATTTAATTATAACTCCTGTACAATTGTCCTGCTTCTGAATGTAATAAAAACGAGATAAGAAGATGTCCAACTGTCGAACATCATTGGAAAGAATATTAATGCTTTAGTGCATCAAACGTGTGTGATGTATGTGTCAGATAAAAAAAAGAACATATAATGCGACCTGATTCCATCATCTCCAATGCACTTTTTTGTTTCGTCTGTTGCCTGTGTCCAAATCCTAAAATCTACTGCAGTCATTTTTTTTAGTATATATCAGACAAAAAGACTTGTTTCGTTTGGCATTTGGCACGTAGCTTTTCCTCGTCATAATACATAACATTATTCTTGTAACTTTTTCTCTTGACCAAATTTTGTGTCGTTGCTGTTGATGAAAACCAAGAGTTCTATTGCAGTTTCCATTTGCAACATTTAAGAGTGAATATAGGAGGAGGCTTCGAACTGTGCGACGACGAGTATTACTAGACGTTTTTGTGTACAATTTGTGCATATGATAATTAATTGGCGTGTGGGCCATTTCCTCATAAATTCTGTATAGCACTGACGTACACACGTCCGCTAATTGTTTTGTAAACTCATACCACGTTGTTAGTTGGTAGTTAGTAGCTTCGTCGCTTACTATGCCGTTTGTAATAGTTGTGAATGATAGTTGTCTCTTCTTTTTACTACTACGTGACCAAATCGATTTCTCTCTCTCACTTTTAAAACTACTTACGTATGCAATGTGTGTGAGTGCACTTTTTGTGTTTTTAAGCACAGGAGCACTATGGACTTTACAATATACTTTGGTCTGATAACAAGTGTCCATCGAGCCATTTTGGAGAGTAGGAAAACTACACGCTCTTTTTGCACTCTTTTGTCCGAATGAAATGGAGCAAGTATGTGACTCTGAAAGCATTCAAGATTTTTTTTTGTATATGTTTATTACCATACGATCACCTGACTAGAAGACATTATTCGAACAAATAATACTTTATTTAGAAAATATACTCCTGCAAAAAGGATTATAAAAGTAGTATTCACTCACTGCTCTCAAACTGGTAAAACTATTATAAACAATCAATTCACGAGTGTCAGGAAATGACAAAAAACCAAACAATTATAAAAAATAGCTCCTTGCGTTAAGAAAGCGGAGAAAAGTTCAAGTTTTTTTTTGTTCATTGTAATCAGTACAAGAAATGACAAGCAAGTAATGTCAGCATTTAAAAAAACGCAACTTGATCTGAATGAAACGACTTTTTTTAAAAAAAGATCTTCATTGTTGAAGATGAAATTGTGCATGTGCATGTGCGCATGTTCTCCTACACTTTATTTAAATGCACTGACTACACATGACATCAACTTGTAAAATTTGAAGGGATAATAATACAAGTTAAAAGTCAAAGGGCACTATTGAAGTAGGCTGTAGGACTGCAGTTAAATAAGTAAAGTAGGTTTGCAGCAACTGTAAAAGCTATACCTTCGAGGGAAATTGGTCGTGGATTTTTCCTTGGGTAATGGATCAAGAGCAGAATCAAATTAATTGGTTTGCATTTGCGTTGTTATTGTTACTACAGATATAGTGGGAGTATGAAATTCATCTAACAACTATACCAAAAGCTTATCATTTACAAAGTGCCGACGGAAAAAACTTATAGTGAAAATGATACAACAGTGATCGAAAAGTACGCGAAAATGATTACAAGTCGTAAGTCATAAAGCAAATTCCAATATATTTTTATACGTTGAACGGATGAACGACAACGACGTTTGTAAACCTGCAATTGGATATCACAAAGCACACACGAAGGTGGACCCTTGGGAACCTTGGGCGATTAGACGAAGCGATAATTGGGCCTCATTTCATTCCATTTGCCTAGTTTTGTTTTTAGTGAAGGTGATGAGAGTGCAGTTTGCGATCCATGTTCCTCTCTTTTCGTATAATATTATATTTATAATGTAGTTGTGGTCGCGAAGTCACCCCAGATTGCTTGAAAGGGTGAGAAAAAAGTAGGGAGAAGTCCCGTGTGTCATTTAGTGTCCTGTCTGTAGTAAAAGTTTGCATTTTTTAGCTATTATATACGATATGTCATATGGTCATATGGTCATATCGTACGTATCATTAATTAGGAATGTTAAGGTGTATCTGGTCAGAGAACCTGCATCGCTCGCAGGTCACAGCAGACCACATTACTATAATACTAATTTTCACACATTAAATGATTTCTAGTATTATAGAAGTACCGCACGAGTTGAACATTGCTTGTTTTAAGTTGTAAGCCTAAAACTCAAAAGGACAGAACATTGAGTTTTGTGTTAGGTTACTTGGAAAATGTTTAAAAAGGCAATATGATTTTTGCGACTGATGACACTGGAAGGGACAAGGTCCAAATGCACTTAGGAGGTCCCTGGAAACGTTCATTCAATAAAAGAACAACTTTACATGATGGACATTGGGATTGTGGGACATGAACAGGTTCATATCACCTTTGACTTTGCCTTAAAAGTCAAACTTAACTAGTAAGATTTGATACCAACAAGTTACTTAAATGAAGTTGTAAAAGATAGAAAATCTTAGTTAGTTTGGTAGTAACAAGTCGCCAGTCAATTGAGATTTTTACAAGACAACGCGACCAAAAGGTCCATTGTTCAGGGCGCGTGAGCATCTATTGATAACTTTGTGCAAGGGACCTTCACGAAGAAAAGCCACACATGTGAAAAATGTTTATACGGTATGACTTGTAGTGGAAAGTGGATATTTATGATAATCTTTGAGTACTTCTGCGAAGTTAAGGCTGTGCAGCTATGTACATCTACATTCGCATTCTTGGGATGTTGTCCATGTTGTTACTGTGTGTAAGGACCAGTTAGTTGTTCGCTGACTATCAGGCTATCTTGACTATTTGGCGATGTTACGTTATATTCCTTTGATTTTGAATGCAAACGTGTGGCTCAATGTCACCTGAGAACTGACTCCATGTCCGCGTCTCCTCAAGGAGGGGCAAAGTCGACTATGGCCGAGGCGAAGGAGCAATTATATTATGAAGAAAAGATGCAATCTCACGTGAGTCAAAGGAGACGATGATCGCGTTCTGCCTCATGGTTAATTGTTACTTTGTCTTATGTATCTTCGTGCGCAACAATCAGTTTCCAATGCTTTTGTACTATAGTAGTATTTTTCTCGACATTTTCACGACAGATGGTTTCCCGAATCCGCCAATTTTATCATTGTCACTTTGTTGCAATGTAAAATGCAATGTGTATAGACTTAGCATTTCGTCTTTCATCAAAAGGTGCAGAGAAACCTTACTAACGAGTAGAACTAATGCAATAAACCATCCGACCGACCGACCAGAGCTTAAAGTACCCAAATTGAGATAGAAGTTTTCAAAAAAAAAGCCTTCGTTTCAATAAAAATGGTACAACCTACAACTAGCAGTTGTCTTTCATCGTTTGAATGAAACTAAAACCAGATGTCTTTTTCATCAGATTGCACCCAAGTCCTATTTTTGATAGAAAATTGTCGTTGTCATCATAATTGTGTGAGCAAACACTCAAAGGTATGTCGACCAAGAAGACATTGGTGGAGAGGGAAGAATGAATCCATTGCAGACTCACAAGAGTACCGTGAAGTATGAGGCCAATCATCCGTTAATCCACGTTCAACTAAATATATTTATGCAGTCTTTGTAGAATAGCGACCTCCAATTTTGTGGTCTGAGCAACTTTTAAGTTATCCACAAAGTTGTCACACAAATCGCTTAGCTCGACACACATGCAAGCAGTTTCGTTTGGTTATTGAAACTATCATAATAACACACAAAACTCTTACTTTGGAAACATACTTTTTTCAAAAATGTGTTAATCTGATGTAAAAGGAAAATTTCATTGTGCTTTTTTGCATTTAGTTTTGAAAACAATGAATTATAGTATTGCAATGTCGCTTCGCGTACATCTTAAATAATGGAAATGATACTGAATTTATCAAAACAAATTGAAGAAATGCTCATTGTTTTGTGTAAAATACGTGAATGCACAATGAAGAATCTTATCCAAGGGAAAATTGAGACAGGGCTTACTTAAATAAAACCCACAAGCGCACGTTTCCCATGGAGCTTTACTATCATCGGATTAACCAACAAAAACAAACCAACAATGTTTCCCTTTTAAGAAATAGAAATAACGATTATCTTAAGAACCTTATGCTCTCTCAGTAGGAAAAGGAATTAACGTGTTATACCTCTTAATGTAGTTAGTACAAGAACGGGTTCATTCTGTGTATAATAAGAGGGAAAAAAGAGATAAATCTGCTATTTTGGAATCAGCAGGGGCCAATTACCCTTTCCTCAATATTAGCGAATAGTAACTATCTAACTATACATAGTGAAAAGGAGTAAGTGTTATCATTCCATCATTCATTATACTATGCTGCAATCTGCAATGTAACTTGTATTAAGCCTGAATCTTGCAAATTTTGAGATTCACTGACTGAACTAACTTTTGTATGGCTTGGATTCGTTTCTGGGTTAATGTTAATGAGGATAAGGATGAGACTGAGACGTGCTGAATCTGGACTTGAGTTCGTAATGCTCAAGAAAATCCAGCCAGATGGTGAACCAAGAAGGTATACACAATGTTTTCTTTATAATTACTCTAAATAAAGTAAGAAAGATGAAGAAGGCTTGTTGCAAAATGCACAGAGGAAACATCACCTCAAAATGAGAGAATGACCACTTTAAATAAGTATTATATATCGTATTTGATCCTTTTTAGACATTCTCTCAAGTCTGATCAGAATGCGTGCCATGACTTTGTAGCTTTGTGGATGTTGATTCGGTGCGAAAACTATATAGCCAAGTCTCATCGCATCTTCTTCACTCCTCCACGCGAGTGCTTTGCTCACAAGACCGAGAGGAAAAAAAAGTAGCAAAATGTATCCTGAATAATTCTTTGGAAGAAGGCGGAGGTAAAACACACTCTCATCATCATCGGGCCAGGTTTTTCCACTGCTACTGGCGTGTTTGTTTAGAGTTTCAAGTTATGCAGACGTTGTCGAGGAGGGCCAATGTTCCTCAGCAACAAACTTGCCGCTCAAGTACAGAAGAAGATTCAAGTGCAAAACTTCTTCCAACTAAAATCATTCGTGAAGACGCGCAAGGGAAGTGAATTATGGACTCTATAAGGTTACTTGTACAAGGCAAACGAAAAAGAAGACGACGGTCAGAGACGATCTTCTGTGATGTACTCTCTGACATTCAATCTGTGGTTCGTTTAGCCTAAAGCCATTTACATTGGACCTTTTTCTTCACTTCTTGAATGTGTGTGTTCGTCAAGTGACGATCATTTAGCACACGGGATCACTTTTATCAATCCGTTTCGCTTCATCTTGCTCATCCTAATGGCAAATTTCCTTATGCCCTTTCTTAACAGTACATTGTAATGGTCATTTACAAATTTTATAGTTACCTGGCAATGACAAAATCCTCCAAATCAAATTGTGTCGACAAAAAACTGTTTGCAATAAAACGACGCCGACGACGATGATGATGATGAGGAGAATATAATTTAACAGACACACACACACACACCAAATTTTCTCCAACGGAATGTCACCACAGTGTGACGAATGATACTTGAGTATGACAACCGCAAATGGTCAGCACGGTGCGTTCAGTCGATTGATTCCCCTCAGGGAAATCTAATCAAGTCTAGTTCAATGAGACTTTCCCGTTGTCCATTATGAAAACAACCGGCGACGACACTTATTTACTTTACTATATGTAACAACAAGTACACTGCGACCTCCGACTCACTGTACGTGAAAAAAGCCGCACGTTGGTTTCCATTCCCATGCGGCATCTATGCATTTTCCATGGGGCAACATGCTCACTGTGCAAATTTAGGATAACAAACGAACGGCTAATGAAACTTATTTCATACGCACGACGGAATTAATAAAATCCAGGGTTCTCGGATATTAAGATCCAGCAAGTAAGTTTAATAACTATAACACGAACTGTAAAGTATTATTTGAACACTACAAAACCGACGAATGTCTTTCACTCTGTGAAACCAGGACGAGGTTGAGTTTGGTGTCTTCAAAAGAAGTTTCCAGAGGTCTTCTATAAATACAGAAGAATAAGACTTGAGGAAACCGTTCTGTTCAAGTCACTCTTACTTGCACTTGCACTGAAGGAATCTAATCTAGTAAATAATACTAGGACTCATAATCTGACCGGACAAGTACCCTTTTGGGGTCTCACAAGATTTCCATTGAAGTCTCTCTCCTTCTGTCGAGCCTCTTGGAAGTGAATTTCGGCTCAAAGTGGAGGATGCGAAGGCAAAGGAGACGGCGACTGTGAAGCAGCCACCTTCACGGAAGATTCGTACAGACTGGATGTGGACGAGTTGGATAATCTTGTATAGGTCTCTCTCGTATTCTCAATCTTCGTCGTTGAGGAACGAATGGGAGGCACGATTTCTCACTCTTATATCTCACAGTGTTATTCCGTCCATGTCCTCTTCTCTTATAGTTAGCAGTACCTTTTTCCAAAGATGCGAGGAGTAACTATTCCTAACTATTGCATTGTGAACTAACTCTATACAGTATGATTTTCTACCCACGGCAATACTCAGGTAACACTCACACCGGCCAGTTTGTCTGCACAAAACAACAATCCGCTTCATGAAGGCAAGGCACACAGGTGAGAAGATCTTCCTGAGGCAGCGTCCACCTTAAAGCTCCTTAACCCTCGCAGGTTCATAGAAAAACGTTTTAATACATTGCACACACAGCAGCACACCTCCAATCCTAACTATTAAACAATATAAATGCAAGATGCGACCTCGTCAAAATAAAGTAGTAAGTTTGTACCTCCTCTCCTAACATTCGAGTTACCTTTTCCTGCTCACATCTTATTGGAAACCATTTGCGCGGTGGTGCCTCACTCACTCTCCCAAGTATACACCGTTGTTGTGATCATCTATAATGCATGCAAACTATTGGACACTTAAACTAACGTGCTTCTCTGCCAATAATAGCGAATTCCAGGAATTGACGTACATAACACATACATACATAACACATTTATGATAGAATTCGCATGGAATCACAACAAACTAAACCAGAAGATCTTCTTACGTAGTAATCTGTAATACGAGATCAGAGGTTGGAAGTTGAGACGAAACATGACATCCGATTTTGATTCTTTCCTTCATGTTTGCTGAGTAAGGCCTATAAAAATGTAAACCCATCATCCTGACCAGCACCGAACCAGGCATAAGCTATAAACTTAATGCAACCATAAAAACGAGGCCTGTAATGTTTTTTTTTAAATAATTGCTATTATGTGTATGTATATTTGCCATTTGTATTCTCTAGTTTCCCTTAGTATTCCATAGTAAAAGCTGTTTCAAATGTGGAACGTTATTTGAAAAATTGAGTTTGGCTAACTTTTTGCATGCAATTCAACAAATCATTGTATGTGTTTGCATTATCATAAGCACACGAAGGATCCTTCACCAGAGAAACAATGCAATGTGGCGTTTCTTTCCTTATCTATCGAGTGGACAAAGATGATTTATGGCATCAGATAAGTGCTAAAGCTTGATTCACAATTTCCTCAAAAATTCACAACAACGAGAGTGAACATAAACATTATATTGCAAGTTACAACTAGTTGCAAAACAATTTCAACAATTTTTTTTAAAAAAGATAGTACATATTGAGCCAACCTGTATTTGTTGTATTTTATCATAAAATGAACAGAGCAGACGATGACACAAAGAGGACAATGTGGATTTGAACATTTTAAACTCTGTAGTATACGTACACAATGCGTGATAGATTTGTTTCTGTTTTCGGCACGTTCATTCATGCCCGTTGGACAGTTTTATAGAGATAAGTTCATTAGTAATCAACTTTTGAGAGTTAAGAAAGATGTGAACGAAATGGAAAACAAACTCGTAAGGCATTTTGCTTGAGATGATTTGATAGTTCAATGAATTGAATGATGAGGACAAAAGTGGACCAAAGAATCGTTTTTTTGCTATATTGCTGGCCATTGCACAAAAATGTTTTGATGATCTTCTATGTTCACTTCATCGTGTGGCTCATATCATGAAAAATCTTTTATGACGGAAAGGTTCCAATTGTACAACATGATCGTTAAAAAATTGCCCAAGTTTACTATGAGAATATTTTACTGCATTACTTTTATTCTGTAATAACAATAAACAGGGAAGATCAGATGAAGTTGAATCAGGAAGTCAAGAAATCCCAGCAAATTATTATTAAAATACGCTTATAGTATATTTTTGCAATTTCGCAGAAGTTGGATAATAATTTGGACTTACAAATCAGATTGTGGCTACTAAATATCTGGCCCACACTCGCTATTCGTATTCACTTATCTCAAAAACGCGTAGCAAATTAAGATTTGCGTTTTAATTAAGTTGCATTTTTACTGCTCCTATGTCGTTGTAAACTAATATTGTTTAAAAAACGAAGTTGGTGGTAGGTAACAGAAACAGTACCAGGTAAGCCAAAATCTGATTAAATCCTTGTATTATTTAGGGACTGTTGCATAATTTCCAACCAAGGAAAAGAGCAACAGGTATTAGTGCTTTTCTACACTTGTATTCAGAACGTGGTTAGGACAATTGACGACGACGACGTGTGGACGCGTCAGTAATTGACAACTCTCTCACTTTGCTTACATTAATACATGTTTCTTTGTTTGTTTTGCACATTGACACACTGCAATATTGTCTATATCGTGCATACATGACTGATTCTTTTAGTGTTTTTTTTTGTTCGAACACTAACAGACTGATGAAACTCGTGCTAATGACTGAGATGCAATTTACTACTTACAGCAGTAGTAGGACACCTAAAAACGCATAGGCATTAGTAAAATTACCTTGTTTAATGTATTCATAATTAAAACATAATATGATAATAATAAATACAATACCTATAATATCATAATTCGTCTTCACATCGTCAATTTTCTTCCAGTATTACATAACCAATTCTTAAATTAAGCTTTGGTAGTCGCTGTCTAACTTTTAAATGTGCTCATTCGCTAAGAATCTGATGCTGAAAATATTAGAAAGTCCGTGTTTTTAATCTTTATTTTTGAAAAAGCAAGCAATAGCGCATGGAAAACTTATACAATACTTAACTGGTCTACTATATAGTACTCACATACAATCGTCGTCACCGTCATCATTACTTAATGTAAGATTATGTGGGACAAAATAATAAGGAATGAGCATCTGTCTTGTTTCTTGGACAATCAAATTATTATTATTTCATGTGATAATGGTTTACTAGCATAATACATAGTAAAAAGTAAACACAAAGCAGAATATCTTAACACAAAGAGTGTCGTCAAAGTACATGTTACGCACACGTCCAATTGAGCCTTTGGATTGTTTGGACGTCATTAGGAAGGATGAGAAAGGATGAACAAATCCACCAAAAATATTTGGCGTCCTTCATTCGTGTATTGATGGGACGAACGGATGTCCCAAGATTTTGTATTTGTTTCGACAGGATTCTATATTTCGTATAGTGTAATCCATGCTTATTTCTCCTTCATATCCTTTTGCCTATTGCCTTTATGATAGATTACGCCAACAAGTGTGAAACATGTTATTTTTTGAATCAGGGTATTAGCTCTTTCCCCTTTCTTTCTCTTATTTTTGTTTGTGTATGTGTGTTTGTGTGTGTGTGTCAACAGACGCAAACATATTTCTTCATTTACTTTTATTACGAGAGGACTTTTCGGTTTTGTCATTTTAAACATAATATTACTATGAGGCATTCTGCAGATTGATCAGAAGCGTAGAGATGATTGCGTACATATATTTTGCTTCATGAAAATTGACTTGGTCATGACGCAGTAGGACAAAAGTGTTTTCTTAGTGGAACCATTACGTCAGAAGAGGTTCTGGGTATACAACTCTTCCAATAAACAGGAGAGCTCCGCTATGGTAGTCCCAAATAAAAAATAAGAATGGACGATTGACCTCAAAAAATTCTCCGCCGAGAAAACCGA
This sequence comes from Harlomillsia oculata, assembly GCA_019776145.1. NCBI lineage: Eukaryota > Metazoa > Arthropoda > Collembola > Entomobryomorpha > Oncopoduridae > Harlomillsia > Harlomillsia oculata. The sequence goes on along the minus strand of JABASF010001237.1, from coordinate 5,429 downwards.
CTCTGTCAATGAAAGTTGCAGTTGCCGCAGCGGCTTTAGCTCCTTTTTCACTCACTTCAAGCACAACTCTGGAAATGGAAAGTAACAATACGAAAAAGATACATTCTCATTGTAATCTGACACAATCAATATTAATTTCATAGAAAGGAGAGCATTAGCAAAAAATGTCTTGTACGCCANCTTCAAGCACAACTCTGGAAATGGAAAGTAACAATACGAAAAAGATACATTCTCATTGTAATCTGACACAATCAATATTAATTTCATAGAAAGGAGAGCATTAGCAAAAAATGCCTTGTACGCCATTTGTGTTATTACTTGTGTGCCATTGCGCTGACGTGCAAATCCTTGTCTGTAGAAATCTTGGTAAAGTCAGAACGCTTAGAATCGAAAATGTCAGCTAAATCCCATTCGGCTAAGTACTTCGGCAAGCGGAGCTCCATGATCGATACGGAATCGCGGCATGCGAATCTGTACCGTTTCCTCCTACACAGTACACACAACACAATTAAATTATCAGTAATTATACCACGTTAATTAGTGGAAATTAATTAGATTAATTAGGTAAGATTAGATTTAGAATTCACAACTTACTCTTAATGAAGAAAAGAGATGCTTTAAGTTTTCGGCAGTGAGATTATTTTCAAGTCGCAATAGGGCAGGCTTTCCTTTTTCTTGAGACGACGAATCTTCATCCGGCAATATTATGAACATGGACAAACGTCTTCCTTGAAATGGCAGTTCTAGAAGGCGACACCGTAAGTCGGGACTGGACCCGAGCAAAACTTGAAATCTCCCCGTCATCATTGGGATCTCAATTCTACACATTTGTCATTTTGCCATATTAATTTGCAAAGCTTAATTAAATTATAATTAAATTATATTTGAAGAAACTGTAAAGTATACTTCGTTTTAGCATTATAGTAAAAAACTCCTCTCGTAGCCGTGAGGCTGGGATCAAAACTATTCTTCCATGATGCTCTTAACGTAAGTGCATTGACTAACAAGAGGCGAGTGTGACTTGGCAATTTTGATTCCAAGAGCGTGGGAATGGTTCCTGCAGTTTGATTGGACACCCAGCGATTGATAATGTCTCTTGCAAAAGCTTCTCCATTCTCAAAATCTACTTGATCAATGCTGCTATCGTAGTATTTCCTTAATGCTTTCTCATAGTCTGCAGAAACGTCAATGCCTGCTTGGACAAATGCAGCATTCGCTGTTTTCACTACAGTCTATGGACAAATAATCAACATGTGTATTACAATTCATCCACTTCATTTCGGAAATGAACTAACTTATTTTAATCGAGAGTTTATCATTAAAATTACTCTGTAATCTGGATCTTCTAAAGTTTCCAGAGAGGAATGAAAGGCTTCATGCACTTGTTGAGGAAGGAGTCCTCCGTCTTTGTAATGTAGCACTTTTTCTAACTGTGTAGATGTATTTGAGCCTGCACCAGCTCCTAGCCACAGTTGAGACAATACAGAAGCAACACTGCAAGAAAACATTAAAAGATAATTAAAAGATATTCGATAATTGATTCGTATTCACTATTACGATTGACTGTACAACGAAACAAACACTACCTGTGCGGCGACAATACCACATTTTCTGTTGGGCTTGATTCTGCTGTTAAATGCCTAAATAAACTCAAAGCAAATTCCAGATGCGCCCTGGACAACCTTTGAAGACTGGATGCACTTGTGTGTACATTGTCACAACAAAGAAGTAAAAGAAGAACGCCAAAACTTGTCATCAACTTTAGGGTTCTCTTTGATTTGACCCGTTTGTCTGTCATGTTTAAGGAGTATTCACAGGTGGACTAAGTCAGTCACAGAAAACGTCTATCTAAAATCAAAGCGCAATAAAAAAGGACATCAAACATTTTTCATATGAAGGTTGTAAACAAGAATATCATACACTGAGAACTGACCTTATGAAATTTGCTGTAGAAGGTGCAAAAATGTCCAAAGCTTCAAAATTCCAGTTCAAATATCATCTCCAATGTGGCAGCGTTCCATCCATCTTGCTAACTTGAACAAGTTGTTTCACACCTAAACCGCATTCAAAATCATTAATTGATTAGATGCTAGAGGTATATATTACGTAGAACAAAATAAAAACGAAAGTTCGGTTTGAATGCTTTAGCTATACCGAATGCGACATATAATTAGCTTCGCGAAAATATTACAGTAACCGTATCTTTTCAATTAAGTGCTAATACATTAATTATTGAGCAGGCGTTCGACGTCCCACCAAACCCTGCACTTGTGGAACGTAAAAGGGTATAATGTAATTAATGTGTGATCAGTTAGTAAAAAGAACAAAAGGGTCGTAAAATGAGAAAATAGACATGTAGACATCCAACAAGTAATATAAAATTGTAAGGTGTAGTAAGCTGTTTAGGGGTGGGAGGAAGGTGTTTTGCAAACTGTTAAGAATGAATTGAAAGTAAAAGTGATCAGTCTAATAATGTGCCATAATGCTAATGTCTTCCTGCGTGCTGACACACCTATCCTAGCAACAGGGCCACCTCATCTTTCACTCCCATAGTCCCATATCCGTGTGTATGACACGGTCGTGCCAATTCTCGCCTGCTTGAACAACCATGCACTGTTTACCACTGCCTCCGCTTCAACATCACCAAACAACTATTCCAAAAGACATGAAATGAACCACACACAACATCAACACGAGGCTTTCGGCGTGCCCATCACAACAAACGCAACGACAATGCAAAATTCAATGAAATATAGTAGCACATGAGCACATCTTGTTCCAACATCTTTCCCATTATGCCACTACTTGACCATAGTTGTAGCATCCTGAGAGCCAAAGACAGGCGGAAATGGAATTGATCTTTACATTTGTGCCATAAAGATTCATTACTATATGTACAATACAATTATGCAAAACATGAGACAGACAACGCATCCAACTGCTAATGCTTAGTATCATAAGCATAACTAGCAAACCAAGATTATACATTTAGCATTAAATACTTTACCGTCTTCAACTTCAATTCGGCAAATAATTTCCAAGACTTTAACAGAAGATATATCCGAAACGCTGACGTCGTTTTCGGCAGGATGTCAAGAATCGAATGGAAACAATTTATTGTCCGTGTACTATAATGACAATGACACATTCAAACTACTACGTTTATTGTTTCATGTACAATTTTTGTTTCTTATCCAGGAATGTTTGGAGCACTTTGCGCTTCGTGGTGTCTTCAGGCGTCAATACTGGCACTTTTATAGCACGTAATGAAATGTTATGTACCTGATATGTAATGATGGTTAATTGGATTGATGGAAAAAAACTTAAGGACCAAAGGAAAGAGCCAAGGAACGTCGTTGCTTGACAATAGGTTGAGTGAGACTGGACGACAGAATGAGCAAGAGAGAGAAAGACGTCCGTGCAACCTGTGATTTTGTGGTCTCACTCACATGGCGGAGTGGACCAAGCTCCCTTCATAAGCTTCCCCAACTTGTGTCCATTGTCCAACAATAAACAACACACTTTACTACAAAGACTTAAAGATAAAGTGAGACAAGATGTAGAGCTAACACACCTTAATGCCATGCACCTGTGCACCTGTAGTAACACTACATTTAGGACTCCCTTAGCTTAACATAAACGATCTCACTTTGTATTTGCCTTCTTCGTGGTGTCTTGCCATACTACCAGAGCAGCGTTTGGTTCCATCAACAAAAGCCATCAAAAATGCTCCTGACTTGTATAATGCTAATGAAGGAAGCAAAGGGTCCTTTTGATGCACCCAAAAGGTAAATGAAACGTCTTCTCCAGGCTTTTACAGTCCTTGGAATGGAATGATCCCCCAAGTTCAAGTTTAACACAGGACGGAGAACCGTAAACCGTAACGTTAAGATGCAGATCATAAAATCAAAATACAACCCTTCATCCACAGGAGAAAACGGCATTTTTCTTTACATACGTTTACATGTTGAAAACTATTGTAGCTGTTTTGTATCCAGGAGGAATCAAACTCACAGTATTTATAATGAAAAAGAACATTCCTCTCTGGTTTGCCACTGGATTTATGCATTAGTAACAAAAGGTAACCAGTCCTAGCCAAAAGGCCGATAACCGATAACACATCTCTGTCAATGTTTCCAAATTGGAATTCCTATTTTCATAAAATGCACTACAATTCCAACTTTCCAACTAACCGAACCTGAACAAAAAAAAACACGGAAAAGTGGATTTTTTGGTGCAATCACAATTGGTAAAGAGGATTGGTATACGATCATTATATTTTCGGCCTTGTGTGATTATTGTCCCAAACATACATTTAATATCATGACAAAAATTCATGGACAGTGTGTTCAAAAAGCTTGAGACGGATGTGACGCTCTACTTCAGAACGAGTGGCCAAGTGAGCTTTATAAGCAGCTTTAACCTAGGCTAAACCACCTTACTCGACCGCCTTGCCTTGAGTCCAACACGTCTTTAGGTCTTTATAAGGTGACGTTGACATCCGCACGTTCATGTTCAGCAAAAGTGTCAAAACTACTAACATGAATGATAAAAGAAATAAGGGACTTGCCAACTGCACTTTTGTATACCTGTGCTGTACTCAATTAAACGTTGCAAACTCAAAAACGGGGATTATCTCATGACATGATGATGACGAGACACGGACTGACGTATACAAGACAAGCCCAGCGAGCACAAATACATGACTTGATCTAAATAGTTTAGTACGTAAATTAAGGAAACATGCATGCATTGACTGTTGAACACATTCCCATCTCTTCGACATGAAATTTCAACTTTATTCAGAAGGAATCACTATTGTATCAAATCCTTCAAAATCTACTACATAAAATCTAAAATTAAACCGTAGTTGTCCTCAAAGAGACAAAATGAATCATTTTTTTTTGGTGATGTCTGAATTATGATGACGATGATAGAAAAGTAACTCTTTGAACACAGCGATGATATGCAAATGGATTAATGATGAGAGGAACGAGAAGCAAAGCTGGCAAATTGGCAAAAGCAGTGCATGAAGAGCCATAGCGATTTGCGATTTACCCACTTTATGCATGTTGGCTCGCACCCTTTCTTATTGCACTTGAATGAACAAAAGTTCTTCCGTCTTCCAATAATCCTGTCTACCTACTTTGTAACTTTGTAGAACCTATCCGTACAACTTCATTGCAAATCAACTTTAACATTAACTGTTAGCTCACTAACTATACTGTCTGATAGGTACTCTGCTCCTCTCTCGTGATCAACGACTAGTTATCGTTCTCTTTGCCACTGTGTACCACCCAAGGAGACATTAAAAACAGTCCACTCCACAATAATCCATCTCTAATCATTTTATTCAAAAGTATATTAACTTTATTAACCAACTAATAAAATGCCTCAAGTGTTTTGTTTGCTTCCCAAAAACCACAAAA
>JABASF010001236.1:0-24646 GCA_019776145.1 Harlomillsia oculata | reverse complement strand
CTTCTAGAGGCGCAGTCAACTGCGAACAGTATTATAAAGAAGTCTACTGGTCGTTGATTTCAAACTTTGTGAATGGAAAAGCTTATACACAGGTTCGCAAACGTTTTCACATTCTGGCAAGTTCCTAGCTATACGCAAAAAAATTATTCACTCATGTGGAACACTATTCAAATTTCCAGTATCAAATGTCCGTAGAGCATCGGTCTTTGTTTATAATGTTACATTAGATTTGTTTAGTTTCAAAACCATTACAGTAAATCCGGAAATCTACAACCTTCAATGAAGGTTGAAACAAATTATTTACACACACGAAAGTACAGTATCAAGTCCCGTTTTTTACTTTTGTGTTTCTTCGAAAGTATAAGCTACTCAATGAAGTTAGTTTTTGGTGCTAAAAATTAATATTCTATTATTCGAATGTGAGAAACGGAAAGTTGTATGTTGAGCCACTTTTGCAAAACTACTTGACATTATTCGCTGTAATGTCTGTCAAAATATGGTTCTATTTAACGTGAAATTTATAATGTGTTTCTTATATTTTGTGTATTTCTAGGTAAGTTGTGACAAGTTTGTTTGTAAGCTGCCTTCAAGTTGTATTCTAAATGGTTTTGGAGTAGTGAGTGACCGTCAAAAACCGCTGCGGTGGGTCCAACCAAATTCACTCCCAAATGACAAATGCAGTAGAGTTCCGGTAAGATAAAGTTGTCAGAAATGGATTGTGTGACTGTCTGCAGGAACCCATTTTTGTCACATCAAAATGTCGGGTCCACGTTGGAAGTCAACTGTGTCTGCCCAGACCATGCGAAAAAGCTTTGCGTACACACTTTTCCGTATTTTCAGAAAACTTTCCTTTACATTTCATTCAAAAAAACTTTTTTTCTGACACAGTATGAAAATAAGTTTGAAAAACTAAAAAACATGCGGGCTCTAAAGTTGAGTGCTATATGGAAGAAACCGTATTGAAACACTGTTCACAGTGTATTGATTACTTTTGCAAAAGTTTATTTTTTATACAATCGTAATCATGACTCGTAGAATATACTTTCTGTACAGTTCACTAAGTATACTGTTTTACGCAGTTACGAATCTTGTCTGCTACACGGACATGCTATAAAGTTAATTTTATCATAATACTTTGAATACCGAAAATTTAGTTGGCATGAATCTCGTCTCTATGCCGAGGTAAACTTTTTTGCAAATTGTACCTCGATGCTGGTTTATTTGTGACAAGAGACGCTATCATAAACGGTATTTTGCAATCGAGCAGATATGTGAAAGAGAATCAATGCATCTTTCGACTTAATATAAAGCTCAGCAGCACATTTTCAAAGGAAAGGGTCTGACAGATCGGACGGGGAATTAGGTTCCCTGAGGAATACTTCTGTGCTGAAGTGAAGAAGCACAAATTCTTATCCATTCGTGCTACCGATGTCAGACACTCACGTAAAACATTTTTAGATTTCGTTCCAGTAGTTGGATTTCCATCTTGGTCGTTAAATCACCTTTTTGTCCAACTCCTCTTGTCACATTATGACAGTGACGAGTCACTAACTGTCTCTCTTTGACTTGGTTTAGGTTGACTCTTACTATTGTCATATGACAAGAAAAACCAAATGTTCGAACTATATGATGAAAAAGTATAAGGGTGATCATTATAATTCCCTGTTTGTTTTCTACTCGGCTTTCATACATTTCTATGGAAGGATTTCCGTCGTATCTTGAACGTTTAGGCACGTACGGAACGGAACGGAACATTACGTTACATTCCATAGTATGAAAACGAGTTTTCTTCCTAACCTTACATTTAATTGATCGAACAGACCCAGCCCATTAAAAGTTGAGCACACAAAATTTAACCACGCCTTAAGTAGACACAAAGTTGATCTAAAGAAGCCTCCAAAGCGTAAAAACAAGTGGAGAAGAAACGCTTCAAAACTTTCTTGTGTCAGCTTAAGGCTACAGCATCCAGCATCTGAGTAAAGTCAGAGAAGTTAAGAAGCAGAAAAGAACCGAAGGAAAAATGAATGCACTGGAAAGATCTGATGAAGGAAGAGTTGTTTTCCCACGTTTCTTCTTCCATCAATTGAGTATATATAAATTTTGTTTTTTTGAGCATGTTCCCTGTACCCGTCCTGTAGAGATGCAGAATGTAATCTTGTGTATTGGGACACAGAAGATGAGTCCACAGTGGCCTTTGTTTTAATGTGCACAGGGTTCTGGAATTCTTGAAGCTTTTCCTAGTCCAGCTCAGAGACGGAGAAAGTAGAAGGAAAGGCCGAGTGGTTAAGAGGAGCCCCTCAAGTCGTTTACTTAATCAAGCGTACGGTCAGAGAGCATTTTGTTGTAGCCGATGACTACGCCTTCATTACGTTCACGCTCCGTTAAGCCAATACAGCGTCGTACACACAGCCAAATTAGCCCGAGGTCCCCTCCTTCTCTTGAAATTCTCTTCTTCTCCACTAATCTTAATCGGGATTCCCAGCAACTTAGCGAGAAGTCCAAGCTGTTATTGTTATTTCTGCGGCACAAGAGAATCCCTTCGTCTTTGTATCTATTTTTCGTTTCCTCCTAGCATCTCCTCATCAGTTCAACACGGTCACAAATTCCCACATAGTTTTGCACTTTCGTGTCCACTGCCCTTAGCATATTACAAGACGGATTTATTGCGCCTTCCCTCTCCCGACTTCAATTAAACTCGACGTACATGAACCTTGATTCCGAGCGCATTTCCTTTTTTTTACTATTACTTTGGTTTCTGTGTGATATTTGCCACTGGCCAAAATCCGTTAGTCTCACACACAAGACACAACCAACCGGCTAAGTGATGTTTCCAAACTCCGATACAGATGTTTCGCTGATTTATTAGTCAAGTACACAAATCCGAAAAGCCTGGTCGAGTAACAATATCCTTTCCATTGTGACTTTGGGACAGAAAATGCATGTGTCAGGTGCACACCAAATGCACTTCTTTTATTTGAGGCTCTGTCCTTTCCGTTTGAGCAAACATGCATTGTTCCCCTTTGCCACAACGTTTTGCTGAGTGACCACAAGTGTCATAGAGATTCTTCGTTTTCATTTTCTTCTTTTGTCCGCTGATATTTTTTTTCTATATTTTTTTCTGGGACCATGTCTACAAATACGATAATATAACTTCACTTGGGAAGCATCCTAGTCGCATCAGCTTAATATGAATATGACACAATAACCGTGCATTTTCTTTCAACATATTGCTAATGCACGCCCTTGATTTGTTGTCTTTTGGGTAAGAGTTAATGTGAGTTGGTTTCCACGATCTCATCCTAAGTAATTTTTCTATTCTCGCTGACGACAAAGTAATCAGAAAACGTGAATTGTGGAGAAGGATATCAATCTAATAAAAACGGACGACTAGCACAACCCAATGCACATGCACAAGTTTTATTTTTGGAAAAGTCCAGCGATCGACGAGAAATAACAACTTAGATATAATACTTTGCGTGCAGAAATCGCGATAGAATCGACAGAAAAGGATTTTTTAACACGCCTGCACTTGTAGTGGTCTACGTGGCGTGATTGTTGTGGTCGACTAGAGAAAAGCATGAACAAAGATGTGTTTTGGATGAGAACTGTAACATAGAATCAAATTGTCATTATGTTTTACAAAGGAAACTTTGTGATGGATTGACAGAAGTCTAATTTTCTGTAGTTCGTGTGCTTTGGGGAAGTGAGGTTCGGTTCGGTGTAATTCGACAAGGACATGACAGAGCTTACCACAAAGTCTTAAAGAAGCTCTCATGCGCTAATGTATTTCTTAATTTAATATTTCCACCTCCTTTGAATGTAGTGAAATTGAATGACTGTACTGTGGGGGCTGCCAAAGATACCTTCCTCAGTTTCCTTGATGCGGTGATATGATGACACTTTTAATCGGAAATGGAAGTTACTATAGGATCCATTTGATTTCGCGAAGTTGTGTGAAAGGTGTATCTTATCGGCTTTTATCTCAAAGGAATTAGAGTGGAGAAGCTAATTACAGAGTTGCTTTGAAGGTAGTAATTTCATTGCCCACACGTCGATACAAGGCTAAAGAGAGAAGCATTTCTTCACTATTCCGGAGTTGGTCACAATGCATCGTAATAAGGAGATAGAGAAGACAGTGACGAGCTTTTCGGTGCCAAAATGAAGATGAAGAAGAGAGTCAGGACTGATCGAATTGGGAAGGAAGGAAGCTATCAGGGTGACGCAAATCATGCTTTCCGAACCAAGCAGGCGTGGGCATTACAAAAAATCTACACTAGGGACTTTCTTTTTTCTTTATTCTTTCTGTATTGAATATGGGCTTTGCAAACCTGACTCCGTTTCCAGACTTTAAGTATAAAGCAAGCTGACAAACACTTGATTTATGGTCGATGCGTATTGAGAGACGAGTCTATAGCTTTCTGTCATACGAACGAACATTAGACTCAGTCAGTAGTGTGTGTGTGTGTTCTGTAGTTCATACAATGTTATGTAAAACGACTGGCATACATAGGGGACTGCTTGGACCCACTGGAAGGTTTATCGAATCAAGAGGACTAACGTTGAAATGAGTTAGTTTTATGGACCTGTTCGTATGGTAAGACGGAAGAGAGTATATTTTAGGAAACTAGGACAGAGGCATTTCTAAATTTGATATGTCTTTATTTCAAGGGATAGAGGGTATACAGATTAGGTTCCCCTTTCTCCTACTTTACTCTTTGTGTTTGTGTTCAAAGAGGGTCCATACAAATATTATACGATTATATTCTTCCCACTCTTCAAAATAGCAGCATGAGCCATGCGAGATGGGATCAAGAAAAGTTGCAGTCCAAAATCACAGGATTTTTCACTATCATCTCATACTTTTTCACTCTTTTCGTCAAACCTTTATAATGACCCTCTTTTCCTTTCTTTTGCTATCATGCCTGTGGCTATGACCCATCTTTCAAAGAAAGATCACAGCTCAGGACATAGGTCAATAGTTTAAGTTTTCAAGTTCTATATACTTGTACTTAGAAAACAATTTTTCATTTTAAGTAAAACTTAACGACAATAAGTATTTTTTCTAGTCTCTATTTTGGTCAAAAAGTTAATTCTTTTTTGGCTTGTTTCTAGTTCCATATAAGTTGGATTCAGTTTGCACGAAATAGGAATTATATATGATACTTTGTGAAAATAATCCTTTGATGAGCTCAATAAGTTCTTAGTAAATGTCTTGTGAGTCCTACAAGTTTTTATGCGAGACGGTGGATTGCTATTTAGGCAAGATTTTGACCGTTTTATGGGTTATTGGGGAAAGAGCAAATGCGCGTGAAGAGAAAAGCGAGGAAAGAAGATAAAAATGGGAAAGACGTACGGTCGAAGTTGCAATGAGCCCGTTGTTGGACATACGTACGGTTGCTTACTTCAAACATTCTAGTAGAAGAGAGTATAGCAGTGATGTTAGTTTGGCCCTGGTCGTCGTCCTATCCGAAATCGATAGACATCTCTTTCTTTATTCTTTCTCTATTCCTGAATGTGAACAGGTTTTTGAAAGAAAGGAGAGAAAAAGCTTTCTTTCAAGTTTTTGGTCCATGAAAGAAAACAATGTGAGATCTTTTGTGTCTATTGGTTCAAGGAAGGCGACCACCATAAAAGAAAAAGTGAGTAATTGGTTCCAAAATTACGAGACTATACTTGCAAAATTAGAGCGCCAGCTTGAGATTTAAAATCCTATGGGAATTTATGAGCCGTTGAAATCGATGAGGTGCAAAATTTTTGCTCACCGTTTTCCCCGTCAGGTAACTCTACACGTTGAATTACACTAGCTGCTGGAACGGGAATACTTTCATTCCCTGGTCTGACACGCTTGGCACTATTTAAGATTGGACGATGTAAAGTGTATTAACAATGAAGATTGCCTGGCCAATACTTGTATGTGTGCTTGTTTCACACGCTCCACTATATGGGAATGTATACTGCGACACGATTACAGTATAAATGTGTGTGAGTGCGGTGTCGCTCGTTCCGTTTCGTGGGCGACTCAAAGATGACAGATTTGGTGAAAGTGGGAAGAAGCCTTGGCCTGAGCATTTTGTATGGATGACGTACGAGAACAATACATTGAAGAATTACAAGGGCGAGGACGTATACCTTGGAGATATGGCAAGACAGAAAACATAAAACGTGTGTGGTGCTGCAGTGCATATTAGACGTGATGGAGCATAGAAGGAAAATTGCTATTGCACGCTACATTGTAAGAAAGCTGAGTGAAAGTATAGCAGGAACTCACTGAGAGAAAAAGACAAGGCGATTGGAGACCTGCGAAAAAGACTAGGCTTTACAGCAATGTCGCCAAGATGATGTATAGACGACCACTATGGACCCAGAGTTTTCCAGAAGAGGAAAGAAGTAACTGAATGTGCGACTCGTATACTTTGAATGGGTCCTATGGCGTCTATTTACAAAATCCGAATAGTCTTTTCTTCTTCTTTGCTTCCCAGAGTGATAGATTGCAGTCATAAAATATCTGACTGTGCCAAAACAGAGCACATTCTTCCCATGTGCTTTTCATTGAGCTATGCATCACAACGTCCACTGGACCAATCGGTCCAAACTATTGCCTTCAGGTTGAATAGTTCTATGACGGCCATTCAGTCCTTCATTTCCCCATTAGTCTTTACAAGGTCTTGTTGGAGAGTCATGACGAAGTTATTGCTCGCCACTATTTTCATTTCCCTTTTGCCTAAATAATCTTCGTAATAAACTTACGAGCATTGACCCACGTCCCTTTTCCCATAACTTTATGTATGCGTTACCAACTTAATGCTACGGAATATTGGCGCAAATATCATTTTTTTCACCACCACATTTCCTTCTTTCAGTTAGTAGTTGTCCTCATTTTCCTACTGTCCAAAACTGCATGATAAGTGAAAATGTGGCGACTATACTATGTTTACTCGACGTTATTGGCATGCGGGTATTTCTTCACTAAATTTTATAGTTGACAACTTATATGTACAGGAAATATGCAAATTCCCTGCTTATACACTGTGAACAATCTTTCTCCATTTTGAAAACTCCTTTGCGTCATTGGAATGGAGCACGGGACTAGAACTGTCTGCTCTTCTGTTATAGTTATAGGTTTGTATTCTTTGAGTTTCTATGGTCTAGTGGAGAAAACTTCCAAAGAAACACTCAAGAATTTTTTGCAGGAAGTTGTCGTATTTAGAGCGAAAGAGATTTTGGGACCGTTTTGGACTGGACAAGAACGACAGCAGGAAATAAAGTTTTGTGTTGTCGGTTTTTTCCTTTCGTTTTTTCCTGGAGAATCTTTTACGTATAGTCGTGGTAGATTACTTCATTATATTAGAATTCTTATTGAGAGGAAATTGAAACGTAACATTTTATATTGATTTGTGTAATTTCTTATTCTTACGAGAATTATAATACTTTGCGAAAGTTTACTAAACTTGGTTATATTAATGTTATAATCTCTAAAATATGAAATAATATGTTTACGTAAGCTTATATGTTCTTATTTCTTTGAATTTTGAAAGATAATATTTTCATAGTAGCACTTAAACCTTAGTATTATTGAAGAAAAAAGAAATTACGGTTGAAATGAGAAGGTGAATGAGTCTGCGGCCCATTGGCAAGTCAAATGAACCCTGAAAGAGTTTCAAACGGCAGACGTATATTCTCAGTTCAAGTCAATGGAGAAGGTCCGTGGAATTCATGTACGCTTACTCGCATCCTTGACTTGAGAAGAAAGACGGATATTTTTTCATCCGGGTTACACCTTACAGTCAATACAGTAGAATATTGCACAGTATAAGAGACTATACAGTCAGGTTCAGTTCACAGGTAAGCACGTTAGTATGTTTGTAAGATGTACCTTTCACGGTGTTCATTCAAGTTGAAGGACGGAAGAAACTGGCAGTTTTTTGAGATTCTTTTGAGAAGGGTGTGCGTTACAAATATGAGTTCATTTCCTACTATGCGTGCAGTGGTCCCTGTTTGCTCAATCACCATACCAAAGTCGCTTGTGAACGCAAAACACGTAAAAGAAAGTTGGCAGTCACAAAAACGCCTGCAAACCACTGAATGCTACAAAGATGCTCCCTTTCCCCTTTTCCTCAAGTTGCTTCTTTTTCTGTCATGTATTGCCTTAGTATTCACAATTTGCTTCTTTTTCGTTTATTCGCTACAGCACGTTGTCAATCGGCAATGTAAGGAAGGCTCGGGTTATTTAGGAAGTACAAGGGAACAGGATTTTCAACTCAAACTGGATGAACTAGAACTTGTACGCATATTCGCAAATTGGGGATTTAATTTTTTACTTTTTCTTTGAACTTCTGTGCGTGCAAAATTTTGAAAGAGAAAGTTGAAAACATTCTTTGTAAAAGTAAAAAAAAAAGTGCAATTACAACAGTTCACGAATGAATTCAGTATAAGTAGTAAAGAATCCAAAGATCGGTTGGATTTGGAGTTGTTGTCCATGCGGGCATTTGACGAGAGAAAAGCGAAAAAGAAAAGTTACCCATCGAATGAGCCAGGACTAGGACGGGGAACAGACCAAGTTGAAATGGAAAGTCTCTTGCTTATAAATTTGAAGGAGTACGAACCGTGGTGCAAACATTTCGTTTATCTGACACTACTGCGGACTCAAGAGTATTTTTAGTAAAAGGGAAATTGATGTGTACGTCGTTCTTCTCTTCTTTCACATTTCACCCGCCTCTTTCAGCTGAAAAGCTCTTATTTCTTATTTCGCTAGTATTTCTGACAACCTCAACGCATCCGAATCGACTCAATCCCAATTTTGTTTTATCTCTTTCCAACATCCTCTGTGATCTGCTCAGGTCCACTTCCAAGGTATCTTCTCTGCAAAAATATAGAACGTTCTCGGTTAATCCATTCTCACAATAGATTAACAAGTTGCTATTGCAGTCTGAAAGAGGTTTTCTCTATGTATACTGTTGTAACCTATGAGCCAAATGGAAAGAGCTTTCTATATGTTTAAACGGAGAAAAACTCATTTAGCATTCCTTCGACCCATTTCCGAATGACCTATGTGATGGCTGAGAGAAACTATCGAATGGCTCACATGACATTCAGACCCTTCCATTGCGTGGCATTTACTCGTTTGCCCGTCCTTTACATTCTTCCTGATGGGTTTCAGTCTCTGCAGTTATTGTTACCATTACCATTGCTCCACTAACACACACACGCAGACAGATACGAAAATTCGACTGACATTGCTTGCACAGCACCAATAGTGTCCTTTAAAAAAACCTCTGTAACAACGCTAAGATGTGCGTGAGATGTGGCATTTGGAAATTACACCGTAGCGTTTCTACGTGCTGTGCGGTGAGACCGGTGCTACAAAATTTTGTTCCAAAAGTAGTGTAGTTTGTATTTGGTCTCGCACGTAGTCAGTTCTAAAAAGAGAAGTGATACTACGTGAACTGTTTGCATTTGATCGGAACATTGGAGCTGATCGTATGGAAAGAGGCAATGATGGAACCACAGCCATAAAGTCAAATAGAGCGTCGTAGTTCGTAGTTCTTTAAGCATAAGCAAAAAGATGAGACGACGACGGCACTACCAGACTACCACCACATCACCACACTTACACCAACCAACATTTCCTTCACACATCCAAGAAGCAAAAACATGCACTGCAGTGTTCTAGTATTATTCTACATACCATAAAGTCGAATATAAAACTATAGTGTATAAAATATATGAAATGTATACTAACACAGTCTGGATCTTCATGCCTTCCTTGTTGGACGCTTGAACTTGATGTGCTTCCGTACACTGCCAATATGCCAATATATGGAGTTTCCCCTTCACAAAAACTCAAACATGCAAAGAAGCCACAAGCCATAAAATATGATATCAGAACATCAGACAGAAGGTCCTTTTCGACATGGATGGCTTGTCTTGAGAGTAGAAATAAAAATAATAATATGAGTCCCACATGCAAATACGACATATGAAAAAAACCTACAAGAAGACCCAGTATGAAAACGAGAGTTGTGGAAAAATACGACCGGAGATTCTTGTTTCCGCTCACACCGTAAAAATCAAAATGGGACGCTGAGGTTTTATGGTCCTTTCCTCATTGTGTAAATTGACGGTGGATGAAATGGAGAACGAAAAAGGTTCCTTCCAGCGTTTGCTGTTTAGAGTGGACACAATGCAAAGTTTCTTTGCAAAATGTTACGATTCAATGTAACGCATTGTTGAGTTTGCACTATAGGAAAATCCTAATGGATTGTCGCTGGAAAACGAAGTAGCGCACATCTGTCTGCTTACGTTGGTCTAGGGCAGTGAGGATGAAATTGAGCGATTTCGTAGTACTTTTTCTGAACGAATGGGAGGAACTCCTGAATGTTAGTAGGGAATGTCACGCTGACCAAAATTTTCTCCGTGAAATATAGTTAATACTATGCTCATCGTGCCATAGATATTAGATATAATCACATTTTGCACGCCTTTGCGAATGTATTACTATATATTACGAGGTATGTTACGTAGTAGTTGGGTTTTGTATGTTTGTGTTAGATTTGTACAGGTAGAAGATATCATTGTGATGTTTGCGCCGGATGAATGCAAGGAATTCTTGGGATTTCAATTGAAAAGGCTTTGTAAACAGTAGAAGTGAATGGAAAGGAAAGACAAAAGGTTTATTCCATACTCTCATGGTGTAAAGGTGAAGGTGTGCAACCGCAATATCTGGTCGACATGAAATGGTGGTTACCCGCGAAATTCCAGGCACAACTGCAGAGGTTGAACTTTGAGGAAAGTAATTGATGGTGGGAGTTATCTGGGCGTGAAGCGAGTACTTTTTGGCCAAGTTGGGCTTGCACTTACACACTACGCTTTATGAGTGTTTTTTTCCCTTGCAACTCGTTGCCTTACACCTCTCTCTACTTTCCATGATATGTGAGTTTCGCCGAATTACACATCACTAATGGTTTTTTATGAATAGCCCTTCCATTTGTCATTGTGAAAGCATCATAAAAGCGTAGTTATCCATCTGACTTTGTCAAATTTACTGCTTGAGTATATCACTACATAGTCATATCTGTATTACCTGTCAGATTAGTTGGTGGAAGAAGGGTCTACCATAATTAGGTAAAGCTATGAAATATAACAAAAAAGGTATAAATTCCTATTTCCTATTCTAAAGATTCATGTAAATGTTTCTAATCCAACCTGTTTATTTAAAAGATGTTTATTAATGCTAACTTTTGAAAATATGAATCAAAGATGAGTCTTACAGCTTTCGAAACACGAAACAAACTAGTTCTTTTCAAAGTCTGTAAAAAGGTAGACAGCTACGAACGATATGTTTACAGGAGTTGGAGTCAGCCTATACATTTCTCATCCACTTCATCTTACGTAGTAGCTTGTTTTATTTGACTTGTATGTAATGTTTGAAATGGGGACTGACCACACAAAAATTTACATTTCCCATCTCAGTGGTTGTTTGTCGACCGCCCCCACAAGATCGTATATGACAACCAGTGACTTTCACTCGGGTATGCCAAACCAGAAACCACACAACGGACTATACTTACAATGGAACTGGAGGAATTTTGCGAGAACGGTGGAGTCTATGGTTTCACATACGGAAAAATTTCAGCTTTGCCTTGTGTCCTTGTGTGACCGCTACCGTATCGTCACGGTTGGACTTGAGCAAAGTCCAACAGTCAGTGTCCTTCATGGTAACTTTACCCAGATACACTTTGATTATTCTCTTCCAGCTGAGTACATCTTTTGGTCCTGTGGCTGTGACTGTCAAAGGATCTTGTGAGATTCCATACGACGCTGAAAGTTGGTAGTCGAAGGCAAATCAAAATCCGGGTGACAGCAGAAGGAAAGTAGTGGAAGTGCGACGCCTTTCCCTTGTTTTGACATTTATTTCTTTTCACTCTCTCTGGCGCTGAGTCGGGTCACAGCCAAGACAGTAAGCGACATGGGGGAAAAGGCTACTGGCGATACAATTTGCTCAGAAACCAATATGACTTGCCAAAAGGTCCTCTTTTTCAAGGAAAGACATACACACAAAACTAAGCTCATTAAAGTTCACGGGCGGGCTCAACTCGCGTTGTTATACTTGAATAGAAGTTCAATTGCTCACTCGAGTGCTGCAACCCTGTCGCGCCTTTTCCAGACGACAAAAGTCCGATGTCGTAAAAGTGAGAGAAAACCCTTCCTGGCGGTAGTAAACGAGAAAATGGTGGTCAGCACAAGAATTCAGAGTCCTTAAGGTAGCGGGTAGCGTATTCTATACGTACACCACGCTTCACCGATCACATCTCCCTCCACCCTCGCACTCCGAACACAAATTATTATGTTCCTAGTACCACTACATCTATTCTACTTCCGTCGTCGTTCCCTGCTCATTCTCCAATTACCTTATGTTTTGCTATTGCGTCCTACAGTTACAGCTTAGTAAAACGACAGTCAAAGGTATAAAATACACCCGACCTACGAACTGCCACACAATTCTCTCGTCTGTATCCTTCCCACCGTTCCCAGTAAAAATCAAATGACGCCAACTAACAGTACAGAATGAATCTGTAGGTAATGGACAGAAGTGAGAAATCTTTCTCACTGCAAATTATGAGCATTTCATTACAGTCGTCCTGGTCTTTATTATCTTTGATTACTCTGTGTTTTATTACATCCTTTAACCTTCCAATGCTACATTTGAAATTCTTGTGCGTAGTAACGTTAAGTGGAATGCAAAACTGTACTCGTTAAATCTCGACTTGACCTTTCCGTTTGTACTATGATTACATTCTGTGTACTGACACTATAACTATCTCGCTTATTTACCGAGAACAGATACATTACAAATATAAGAATATCAAAGGAAAAGGGAAATATTGGTATGCTGTATGTTAGTATTAATAGGAAACGGTTAGTTTTTTTATATTACCAGATGTTATTGTAGTACATAAACCAGATAATTTATAGATGAGAAGAATTTGAGTGATTTAAACCAGGAAGCATTGAATGTTGTAGTGTCTGAAGTGAAAGAGGGTAAGAGGGAAATTCGATGTCTGAAGGTTACAGTTAAGTCGTTAAGTGCAAAGAAAGAGACAAGCAAAGTTGAGGAGAAGCACGTAGTGCGTACGTACGGATGTGGGTTTTACATTACAGGAGAAGTAAAGGTTGAAGCTGATTTTGTTTCTTCTCCCGTCTCCAATTTTTCTTTGTCATTCAAGCGTCTGATTGCCACGCGGAGATATGGAGTTCGTCCGGAGGGAAGGATAAAACGAGAAGCATAGGCAGCTTACACTATAGCACGATGTCTCGTTCTTTCTTTCCCTTCGTCTTTGGGGAGAAAAGTTTTAATCTGGATTTTGGGAATGGGAGTCACCTCGACTTTGTGTCAATTTGTTGCTCCTGACGTGTCAAAAGTCTGCGACACGCTGTGTCACAAATAAATATTATCCTCGTATAGCACCTATTCTACTGAAAATTTCTCCAGTTTCTTTTTCTTTCACTAATACTACATTGATAATGGTGGATTAGGGTTGACGCGCTGACAGCTAAAATATCCTTGTTTGTACTATGCTACTTCGATAGTACTAATAACGATGATTTTTTCTTGTGATCTCCTGTTTGTAGGTTTGCACTTTTTCCTTTTGATTGTGCCAAGTTTTTGTGAAGCTGAGAAGGGCTTTGGTTACCGTGCGCGTTATAGTATTATGTTGTTTGACACAATTTATGGGAATGTAAGAGCGGAGGAGTAGTTCTCTAGGAAAGTAATGGTGAAGGCTCGGAGTGACCATTTTGTTTGTTATTTGTGTATGTGCAGGTGCTGAGACGTCGGACGTCCTCCCAGGAATCATGAGCTCATTTCAGCCCGACAATGGAAAAATTTCCCCTTACTTTGACATCGTTGACTCACGGAATG
The DNA here is from genome assembly GCA_019776145.1 of Harlomillsia oculata. NCBI lineage: Eukaryota > Metazoa > Arthropoda > Collembola > Entomobryomorpha > Oncopoduridae > Harlomillsia > Harlomillsia oculata. The sequence goes on along the minus strand of JABASF010001236.1, from coordinate 10,728 downwards.
TCACCACAGTCGTTGGACAAACAGCAATGTTGCGGTGTCGGGTCAAACATCTTGGAGACAGAACGGTGAGTTTCATGCACAATTTTTCGGACATTTTGAATTTCATACGTATCCGTTCAAATCGTAATTTTTAGCATTTTGCGCTTAATTTGTTCGTCTTTTTGTGTTACATATAAATAATCTTGCGTCAGGGTAACTTATAAACGTAACCGCTGACTATAAAGGAGTCTCCTGAATAAAATGGAAGTTGAAACATCTCATTGTGTCATTTCAGGCACACAGCAGAGATGTTCTATGTTTGAGAGTAAATAGGAACTTTGATCGACCAACAATGCAACTGTGGCATAGGAAAAGTACGAAGTAGTAATAGTAGTCTGAATAGTTTAAGTGTTGAGGCCATGTACCATTGGAACCGAATCAAAAGGAACAGATAAACTCCATCCATGAACATGAGACATGGTCGTGTGAGCTGAGAGTGCAAAATGTTCTCTGGTGTATCATAATATGATTCAATAATCCGTCTAAGGTTTTGACACGTTCATATGCCCTACCGGTCTTGTCACGCGCGAACTCGTGTGGCGCACGTAACGAAGTTACACACACAAGAACGACATTGGTGACGGCAATGACGGAAACTCTCTTTGGAGTACTGTGGCAGTTTGGTCCGTTGAACGTGGACAACTGTACCAAGAGCAAAATTCTTGTAGTTGGCACTTTTGCAGGGCTTTCTGCACACGTTGCAAAAAATAAAATGGCAATTTTTGAGAGGTGGTTTGTGGTTTTTCCTTGCTATATTCTCTTGTTTCCATAACGGGCAATGGTCCAAAGAACAGTGTCCCAGTTGAACTAATAACTCAGGGATGAAACGGGCATGCAAATTGAGCTTTCCGTCCGGTTTGTTTTCCTGTCCTTACTCATTTATTTCACGAATCACGAGATACATTGCGAATACTTGCTACTATACGTCACTCACTCTACTCATCCATATCGTATTATTACATTTCCCTCTCTTTAAACCGGATGACGTATCTGTCGTTTGTTGTTCTCACAACAATTTATTTACTTTTGCAGGCTTTATACTGCAGGTTCCGACTTTACCCGAGTTAATATAGTTTATATCTTCCAGGCCTTTCTGTACGTTTCGATAAATGCAAAGGGACATGCATAGTAAGCAATACGTTTATTTTGCGTAACCGTAGAGTTAAAATTTATTAACTCACAGTTATTAATTTCGATAAAGACCATGGACACGTACTAATAGTAATTGTAGCGTACCATTCTATCGCTTTATACAGATAAATTCATTCATTAATGTGGATGTGAAATGTGAATGTGAATGTAGTAACAATAACATATGTTTATTTCCACATTATTAGTTTCAGCTTAGAGTATGCATACAATTAAGAATGTTTTCCAAGTTTTTTTGTCTTTGTGTTCGTATTTGATACTTTGTAACTTCCAAAATATAAAACAGGAAAATATGCAGGGCAGGAAGAGGAAGAGAAATAAAGAAAAGTGGGGTTATGAGAAAACAAAATAGTGCAGCTGTTACTTACCACTTTCCTCGCATATTGTAGATTGTAGTTTGTGCTATTATGCTGGATGGTGTGTATCACGCGACTTCTTACATTGCATTACAACTACTACTTACAATGTGCTCACAGCTTTACATTATTATTACACAATGCTGGTTTTTGCGTCCCACTTTGACCAAAAAACTTTTCTCTCTCTCGGCTTAGAGAGAAATTGCAAACTTTTTTGGGAAAAGCAAGAGTAGGATCTCAAAAGCAGCATCGCATCGTTCACATCTCTTGCTTTTTTTGCACTGCCAAATGAATACTCAAATGGGTTCGAGGCGCTCAGGCTTTTTTTCTGCAATTTGCAATTCCCCTTGGTGGCAATCACATTCTATATGTACTACCAAAAGGTTTTATGGCAGACAAGTCACGATTCCTTCCAGCTACATCTTCTACGCGTAGTAGTACAAGTAAGACAACTGCATAGGAAATGGGGAAATTTTGGAAACACAGGAAAAGTATCATATTTCATAAAACCCGGACCTTAAAGACGGCCTCTTGAGAAAGAGAAAGAAGGAATGTGAAAAAATTGTAAATGAGCAGAAATGATCAAAACTACAAGGAATCATCAGTCGAGTAAATCCCATTGATATGAGTTGCAATCATCTTCCTACCATCAAGTGGGGATTTAGCTTTAAATTTCCACGAATTTTTACGGCACAATTCCACCTTGTAGCATTTTCTTCTTTGACTTTTACTGAATTTCGATTTTATATTGTAGTATACTACGTGCAAAGTCATTTGAGTATAGCATTATTACTATATAAGTATGAAATGTAAGACTGCGTTGAGTTCATTCACTTAAAAACTAATGGAAATGCATCTGTAGCATTCTATCATGTAAATCAAGGCTTCCTTTATACGCAAATAAAATGGAATAATAATAGAGTGCGGAAGCAGTGGAAAGAAAAAAGAATCCCATTCCCTGGGATATGAAAATGCAAGTTCTGAAAGGTATTAGTGTTGAAAATGGTTATGTGCTGCAAGAGGATATAACAACAAAAATCCATGTGTGAAAAAAAAATATTGTGGGCGAAAAGAACAAATTTTATTATAGTTGTATAGTACTTCCGTTCAAGAAGTGACCTTGAAAGTCCAAGATTCAACGAACGAAAACAAGGCCTACTGTGCTAATTCACTGTATTATTGCTATGAAATGCTTAAAGACATGGAACTATGGTGCCAATAAGAGAAATTGAGTATAGGGACGACCATGTGTTTCAAGAGCTACTTATATGTCTTACTCAAGTAAATGAACGTCACAACACAATTGTCTATAGATGCGATCCACGCTTGAAAGAAGGATATTGAGCAGATGCCAAAATTAAAAATAGACAAAAGACCATGACTCGCCGGATGTGTTCACCTACTCTGCCTAGGTTCATGTGATTACTTTTGTACTGGGTGAATTTGAAGATGAAGCGTCAGTCACTTGAAATCCTTTGAACGAGGCAAGTGAAGTTGGACTAGACAGTCGGAGTCGTTCTGGACATTATTGTATTACTTGTAAGATAAGAATATATAACAAACTGCAGTAGTACTAACTAACTTATTTTGCTAAAATATTTATGGTAGGACGTGATTACTTCAATTATTAGGCTTTTGAGATAAAGTAATTTGAGTTTTGGTTTGTTTGACTTTCAATATATAGTGAATCCGAAGATTATTACTAGGAAAGATTGAGTAGGAAAGTTTAGTTGAAGAACAGTTTGCAATTATGGGTGACGCTGATAACGCTTTGCCATCGTTCGCAACTTACCGCAAAGCTCCGACTGGTGGACGTTTTGTCCTTCCAAAGGACTTTCAAATCCCATACTACAAAACGATTCCTTGGGATGAAGTGAAGGAGGACGTAAATGCTCGAGTTGTGGCACGCAACCATTTTAGTTCCCATCACTGCATGGACGTGGATATGGAAGAAGACGCTGGTGCTCAAGCAACCTACATCCCGGTTACTTATCAACTTCCTCCATCGGAGGACGTCCGAAGGAATTTCATCAATTCCCAAGCGATCAACGACATTGAAGATAAGTCGGAGAAATTGAGAGCAGAAGTCAGTGCGTCCATGCGCCAGTTGAGAAGAGGAACGAGTTACTGTCGTCTATGCAATGTCTTTAGCACTGAAGGACACACTTGTATGGCCAATTCCGCATATCATCTTAGAAGGAATTATGAAACGTACAATCCGAGAATGGATTTCGAGTCTAAAATGGAAAAAGTTATGCGACCTGCCGTGTGGACTCCGAAAGAGTCCAAACATTTTGTTCATGACGAGTGGAAAGTTTCCAATCCCATACGACGAGTTCAGTACGAAATCAACAAGAAAGCCATGTCAATGTACATTGATCCGAAAACAATCCGGGAGAGTGGGCCGCAACGCTTTGAAAAGACAGAATTTGCCTGGGATCCTGACGAGCAGCCAAGAGTGCGGTTTCCTCGAGGACGCAGTGCCGAGCCCGTCAGCACTCGTTATCCCAGTGACCACTTGTACCTGCGCAGATATGGACGTACACAAGGAAAATTTATTGGCTAAATATAATAGCGTATCACGCTAATTAACGTATCTGGAACAACTGAATAACAATGTCCAATTAAGTCTCTTCTTTCTTTGTTTTGCAAGATTGTAAATGTCAAGAAACCCATCAAGTGTACCAAATCGATTCTCAAAACAATGGAAAAACTCTTTTAGAACCTTTGTTTTGCTCGCTACGAAACCTGAACTAGCGTATAAAAGCATTAACAACCTATGAAACTACCTTGGATCCATTCCTTCATCAATACAATAATTAAAGTTATAACTTGAATTATTAGGTTCGTAAAGTGTAAATAATAGATCTATAAAACTCTAGATTTGATGGGAATGATAATAACCTCCCGTTTATTCCGTCTTCTCCCTTTTACTGTGACTGTGTCGTCTTTCGTGAAAACTTGAAACCCTGCAATACAATCTACCCATCAATTTATTAGAACGCAATAAACTTTACTATTATATTATATTAAATGTAATATAAGAATGTAACGTTGTGAAGTCAACAATATGAAGTAAACTCATTAGCCTATATGAGACGTATCAACTTTGACTTCCGAGCTCAAGTTGTTGTTTGGAACATTGTTTGCGTTTTTCGTGAAAGCATCTTCAGTTTGCGCAGAGTGATAAAGACAAGCAATGATTTTTCATGGAAATACATAGTAGAAGACTAAAGAGTAAAGACTCGTAGTGTCGTAGTTGTTCTTGTTGGGCCAAGCGACAAGAAACAGTAGTAAGAATGAGAGTTTGGGTCATTCGCACTGCGCCAGAGGCTTTCATCCCATCCAAAAGTCAGCCCACTTGGCTCTTGGACAAAAATGCTCGTATAGTGCAGGTCTGCATGTACACGCATCCTAATTTCTCCTCACTCTTTATTATAACTCTACTCTCGTGGCTTGGCCACAGACAAGGAATTGCTCCGTGGATTTTATCAGGACAAATGAAAGTTGAGAAACTCCTCTCCTCGAGTCCCTATCATCTTTAAGAAAATGGGGACAAAGAACAAACTTTCCGTACTCCTTTCCCAGAACGTTCGTACGGAACCTTTCCTGTACTCCTACTAAGAAAGCTGTAAGATACGAATTTGCGACATACTAATGCAACTGAAAAGGGATGAAGATGTATCGTGTGTCAAATTACATAGTTGTNATAGTTGTACTGTATGAACAGAATAATATGTCGAGTCCTTTTGTGCACGTTAGTAGTATCTGTGTTTGTGTCGTACATTACGAATTTCAAAGTATATATTAAAAGAAGTTTATGTATCACTAAGCGATCACCTGAACCGAAATTGAATTTTACCTAAAAAATATTCTACAAGAATTCCTGTAACTCATATTTTTACATGTGATTTCATTTATGCTCATTAAAAAGTAATTTTGGAATGCTTTAGGGATATTTGTAGTGTAATAATAGTTTGATGTGAGTAATTATAGTTAAAATTTATATGGTCGCACTAATTGGAATATAACTGCACTCTGTAAAGTAATAGACTAGCATTATAAATGATAATGATATGCACTCACTAATATGCACTAAATTGGAACATGTTACATATTAGGTTTATCTTTTGTAAAAATATGATACAATGAAAAGCATGGTTTAAAAAAAATCCTATGTGGAGTAGGTTTTTAGCTTGTAGGTTGTGCGTCACATACATGAGAGGATTTTTGAGAAAGCCGATGGCAAGCACAAGTAGGCGTTGACAAAAAAGTAGGAACGGAGAAAGCGAGACGGAGGAAAGCTAGAAGGAGAAGAGAAAGTAAAGCTGAGGTACTTTTCACCGCCAAAGCTAAATCCCTCAAGTCCGCTGAATAAGATTGAAAACTGAACCCCCCGCAACTCTATCACTGTCTTTGGTCGAGATGGGTCCTATCAACCTACATACCTCTGCATACGCTTTTTGCTGCGGCTTTTCCTTGTGCGTAGATGATACAGTCAACTTTTTTCCATGGTGTAACCAGTTTGCGTGCAATTTTTTGGCACATAGTGAAAAAGAGAGAGGGAAGAGAAAAAGTAGAAAAGAGGATCCGACGATGGGTTTCTTTTGACGGAGACTCTTTCCCTCGCTGATTTGTCTCTTTGGGTTGCTATCAGAGACTAAGGTTCAATCATTCCACTGTCGGTCTCATTATCTCACCAGAGCTTTCTAGGGATTTCCACAGCTCTTGCTCTTTCTTTCTCATATTTCAGATTGGGCACAAATTCCCACATTCGTTAGAGTCGTTTTTAGGCTCCGCACAAAAGGAGACTTTTGCCAACATAACACAAAAGCTAAAATGTGTACATTGAATCCTTTTGCAGTAGTTTTCAAATCTAAAATCGTAATCACTCCTTTGGTTTCTTAAAAATGTAGCCTGATAAGATGTTCTGATAAGTACATATGTCGTCATTAGAGCATCGTTATCAACTGATATTTACTGTACAACATTCAAGAAAAATAATCCGTCACATTGTTGTCCAGACTAACTCAAATAAGCTCTTCTAGTATAGAAGGTGCTCTTTGGAATAACCAAAACACTACAAAACGTTTACAAACGTAAAAAATGCTGACATAAAAAGGGCTGGAAAAAAAGCATCATGCGACTTTATCGTTGTGGAAAAAGCAACTAAAATTCAACATCAGTTTTTTGTGTGTGCCAACTCAAGAGTGACTGTCCCAAGAGAATTTTTGCTCTAGCTTTTTATAAGGGAAAGTGGAAGTCAAGTCGACAAATGACATGACTTGACAGCTGAGATATTTCCTCAAGCTATTTTGTCACAGGTGTATTTACAGTAGCACCTTGACGCTCCCCTTTCCTATTTACTTCCGAAAGCTTCTCAAACCTCTTTGCTCATCCCATGTTTAAGAGACGTCAAAAGTCAACATTATTGTACTTTTCACGTAGATTATCTTCTGTGTCAAAATTCCCTGTCTCCTTTCTATAGTACTGAATTTTGAGGTTTATCCGATAGAAAATTGTAGTAGGTTGTTTAGTATAATTACTAGATTGACATTTTGACTACCTTTCAATTTAAAACGTTGGAACGAAATGAAGACAACTCTTTAAGTTCTGCGTTATCGTAATTGCTACTTGTAGATACCAACCCCACATATGTAAGGATCCAACAACATGAAACACTTTCCCCCTTTCATATTAAATTAGACGACCTTCCTTGGCTTTTTTACTGTCCTTTGAGAGAAACTGTATAAGACATAAGAACAGTAGGTTTGTACACGTTGCTTGTTTCAGTTTCAGCAGTGTAGTGCGTTATTGGTTTTTTCATCTTGGCTGGTTTCTCTTCCGTCCTTTCTTTATGCTTTCGAAACTTTTTTTGCTCACGAGCATGTCTTCCTTAGTTGCACATGTCACAAAAAGTGCACCACTAGGGACACCAAAACAAGTGGAAGATATACTATACTAGTAGTTTGATGTTGGCCACGTAATGCGTCTAACACAAGCCTTTTACGTGTACTATTTTTTGCTGCTTTTTCTTACTTTTGACATGAGAAAATAGTAGGGCAAACGTGTCGCTTAAAGGTAGAACTGCTACTTTCGTACTCGAGCAAGGCAATATAAGAGTTGCTCAATTGTTTCCCATTCGTGATTCCTAAATCCCTGTACATGTCTTGTGTTGCCCATTTTGGCCCACATATATGACTTCATTAAAACAGTTAAAAGGCGCTAAATTTCCCACTGGGCCTCTTCTTCTCTTCTCGCTTTATTTACTAGTGCAGGTTTCGCTCTCGTTCTTCATACATGTCTAAATTGACACAAACTTTGGAATTCCATGTGCTCTGAAAGAAAGCTGAGATTCTCTCATATCTAACAGAAACGCAACTTTCTTGAAATCTAGTAAATAAAACATTACGAAATTAAAGTTGTAAGCCACATACTACAATTCAATGATATTTCTTTTAATTCATTATTTGTATTTGTAGCCGTAGCTGGTTTTATTCTCTGGTTTTTAGTCTACATTTACATTTCTACAATCTCCAAAAATTTATCCAAAAGACTTTTTACTTAACAAAAATACTATTTTTTTTCAAAGGACAATTGCGACTTTTAAAACCTGAGATAGTTTTTCGATATTTTGATAAAGTTTTCCAGAAAAAGGAGAGTAAATAAATCGCAAAGTTCGTTTGAACAACAACACGAAAATCTAGTTGAAGATTGTCCAGTGGAAAAAGTGAAAGCACTCTAACTCAAAGTTGAAGGCATTCCCAAGTTGTTTACCCACTTTGTAGCTGTTCGATTGAACCATTTTTTATTTATGTGTCTGCAATGGGTCTTCTTTCATTCGAAAGGGAAGTCTCAATGTTCCTGCGAGTGTGTCACTACCTGTTTCTGAAATGCTAAGAAAAAAGTATTAGTATCTTTGGAGTGAGGCCAATAGGAAAAAAGCCGAGGACCCTTCATGTCCAGGCTTCTGTCACTTCTCTGGAGAAATTCTAGTGAGCTAACCTGACATGGAGAACAGCAGAAAACGACTGGAAAGTATCAATGTAACCGGATTTTGTTGGAAAAATCACTGTTGCCTGAAATGTGAATTTTGTAAGTTGAATAAATTGTGGAAGAAAGCAGTTGATTAACCATCAGTACTGCAATCAAAGCAATTCATTATAACCAGAGGATACCTGCCAAAGCAATTAATGACTGTATGTGTTCTTGGATAATTAATTGATAGCATTTGGCAAGCGAGAAAGTGAGCAGAGTGTGACATAGTCGACGGTGCCGTCGACACACATACACACTCAAATACCAAACTAAAGCTTTCCAAGTAAACTTTGTTCCACGCAGAGCCCATTACAATAAATTTTGTGTCTCAATCATAAACCATTACGTGTAGAGAAAATGGCAATTTCCCCAAGTCTCCTGGTTCAATATAGGCCATCATCAGCTGGTATTTTACCCTCTAATAATTTCCCCAATTTCATCCTTCTTTTTCAAAAATGGGGTGAGATGGGATATTTTACAGCATAGTGGCGTCTACAGAACGCAATTACATGTTCCTTTACTTTGTACAACTGAGGGGTATAAAGCTTTGCAGCTTTTGCAGAGGTTGCAAGGATGGACCATTTCGCAAACGATTTTTCAACCTGACACAAAATATTGCACATCACGTCCTAATGAACTGAGACACAGGCGCTTCTTGGGGTCACCTTAAAGCACTTTTTGGCTAGAAGCACCGCCCGGGTCTCATGAGGTGTGGAGCCAAAATTCTGTTCACATGAAATGGATTCACTTTCTCCTGTACTACTGCACAAAACTTTTCCCACAGTTTTGGGACGTGATTCCGCATTTAGTGCAACTTGAGAAAACACTGTCGTACCATGAGTGCAGGTGACCTGCTTCTTTCAAGTTGAGAGGGTCATAGCAGTCTTTTTCTTTCGTCGTTGTAATTGTCATTTCACATAATCTCATTAGACAAACTGTCAAGTTGCATTTTGAACTACTCTATAAGATATGAAACACTAGTTTTTCAACCACGCTTAATTTTTTGCATACTAAAGTACGACATTAACCGTTTTGGATAGTCATTATCTCAAAAGTGATTCTTTGTAGCAATCTGTGTTTCAATTTCCGAACATAATTAAAGAGCGATCTCTATTCTGCAACCCCACAGTGCCATTTTTGTTTCCAATCCTTTGGACGCGTGCGAACATTAGCATACTATATATGTTGGCGGAGTAGCTAGCTTTGTCATTTTAAGTACGCCTGTAAAGTGGACTGACACGCACGGACAAAACTTGTGAAAGCTTTGGTCATTGATCTGCATTTTGATTACACGCAGCAGTACTTATTTGCTGTACTATTTACTTTGTCTGAGTGCTTCGTCATGCAAACATGGGAATCATTAGCATCCTTAATGACGCATTGATGAAACCCTTTGCACATGTTTCCCGCGTTGGAATGGCTGTGAAAGCTAATTCCACGTCGTTTTTCGTACAGCGAAAATTCAATGTTACCAGCAGCAAGCAGACAAAGAAAGTTGCTGTCATTTGAGAGGAACAGTGCGTCGCGCTGGACATGGGACATTTGCAAACAAACGAACGTATATACGTAAAGTAGATTTCACTCTCTTTGAAATGTGGTGTATTTCCCATACGAAATGTAGACAAGTACATTTTCTCGGAATTACTGTTCCAGTGGCCGTGTCTGAATACGATGTTCCGTTAATAGTGTAATGCGTGGCTATGCTAACTGGGGAGCTTGTTTTACATTTTTAATGGTCCACGTATTTACTTAGTCGTAAAAACAAGTAATAAGTACTACGGATGGGAAGTATGAAATTAATCTTGAATAAAGTGACAGAGACCTGTGCGTTGTTTTTTTATTTGTCGTTTTATTTAGAATTTTGAGAGGATGTATTTGTACTAGTTCCCTAATGGGGAATCGACAAGTGTACGTTTCCGCTGTATTTCAGCGAGGCAATAAAATTGTCAAGAAAACATTATACTGGAGCAGAAGAATGTTTGGCCATTTAGCCGTTTCACACTCTTTGATGAAGATGGATCCAAAAAATGTTTTCCAGATAAGATTTTTACGACCGCCACTTGACGATCGTTTGGTCTCTTTGCCATTGTATTAATACGACATTTGCCTTTCCACGCTATGTGCTTTTATTGCTTGCCAAATTTCC
>JABASF010001235.1:0-24656 GCA_019776145.1 Harlomillsia oculata | reverse complement strand
TTTTCAATTGATTTATATTTTGTAATGTAGAATGTTTTTTTTATTGCAACATGGATTTTTGTTTAGCTAGTCGTCAATAATGGTATATGAATCTGCAAATTCCTATTATCAATTTTGCAACATGACATTTTTAATTTGATGCATTTAATGAAAACAGTGCGTTATATCTTATATGACTCAGAATTTGCTGAATTGATAAACTATAATTTTTTGTACCTGATGCACTAACATTTGCAATGTTAATTCTCAACTTGTGTTCTTTTGAATTGAATTATTTTCTGAATTAATGTGATATGTGAAACATTGATCTATGAAACATAAGAGTTTTAGTTGTATATTGTAACGGATACGAATTTAACATTATATAGGGAAGACATGAATTAATGCATAGTTATCAAACGTACAAGTTTTCAAATATCATAATATCAAAAGTTTAGAAAGTTATGATCAATGAATTACTCTTCACAACTATATAAGTATATAAGTACTAAATCCTAACTGATATTTCATTATATCGTTTTAACTTTTATGGATATGAATATAAAACTTTAAATTTTCTCAATTATAAATGCCATTGTTGGCTATTTGACTAATGTGACTATGAAATATAAACTGATCAGAATACCCTAGAGTTGCTAAGCCTCTGGGGTGCATCGGTGCCAAAAAATGTATAAAACGATACATATAAAGACGGCCGAATAAGCCTAACATGAAATTCATTATTCAATCTTTTAGGCAATTTATTTAAAATTCAGAAAGTGAATGTTCCAGCATCTATCTGAGTCTTCATCTCAGAAGGAGTGTACAAACCAAAATTCGTAATAATTCCAGTAATAAGTTCGGCAGGAGTCACATCAAATGCTGGGTTCCAGACAGAAATTCCTAAAACGAAAACAAAGGAACTCTTTAAACTTGTGGCTGAGTTTACTTAAAGTAATCCTCGTCGTCTCAAGAAACGGAAAATCGATAGAAGAGCATAAATAGAATTGCGTCATCTAAGCTAAAAGTGTCGGAAGTGTGACAGTACCTTCAGGGCTTATCGGCTTCCCAGCGATGTGCGTAACCTCGACAGACGACCGTTCTTCGATCTTGATGGCACCACCCGAAAGTGTAAGCGGATCTATAGTGGATGTGGGAGCCGCAACGTAAAATGGAACTCCATGTGCTTTCGCAACTAGGGCAAGCTGCAAAAAATTCACAAGTTTAGCTTTCAGCATACCATTTTATAAAACCACTGATGTTAGAACCTCAATACCTGATAAGTTCCGATTTTATTTGCGGTGTCCCCGTTTTTAGCCACTCGATCAGCCCCAACAACCACAGCATCAATTTTTCGTGTTTTCATTAACCAAGACACAGCAGAATCGCACACAAGAGTGGAAGGAATCTTATCATGCTTCAACTCAAATGATGTCAATCGGGACCCCTGGTTGTACGGCCGAGTCTCCGTAAAATATGCATGTTCTGAGAAATTATAAGAAACCCATGTCATAGTGGACCAAATCTCTATGTGAGTCTGTGCAATACAAAACAAATAATGAGCCAAACCGAGGGAGCCACTATGATGGAGTGATCGAATCACTCCGAGAGCAGTCCCGTATCCAGACGTTGCCAACGAGCCAGTGTTACAGTGAGTTAGAACGTTAACCTTGCTCGAATCACTTTTTATCATAATGGCATTACTTCCTTCGCTCCCGATACGTTTGTTATTATCCAGGTCTTCCTTAAAAACAGTTTCAATCCAAGTCACAATCCTAAAACCATAGTACATTCAAGGTAAAAATTGATGGAAGTGTTGTCGACCGGTACGCATAACTCGACTATTTGTTTCATTAGTCAATTCGTCACTACTCACTACTAACACAATCGGCCAGTCGTTAACTCATAAACCAACTGCCAAAAGCATACAAAACCATGGTGCATGGTAAATAATAATTTGGATTATTCTACAAACCTGGTTTTGAGCTCCGAGGCGTTCCCAGCAATCTCGGCCTGGTCTTCTGCAAACCCGATCAGGTTCTTTCCGTCTCTCTGCATGTTCACGGCTGTCGGACGAGCATCAATAAGCCTTTGAACTTCCTTTCGAACATATTTCACAATGTCGTCAAGCTTCGTCATGGATTCGTCTTTCAACAATTCGACTGCAATGGACAGAGTTCCCACAATCGCAATCAACGGTGCTCCTCGAACCTGCATTGTCTTTATTGCGTCAATGGCATCATCGACAGTTCTAATGTCCCGATAAACCAATTCCGCAGGTACTTTGAGTTGATCCAAAACTTGGTACAGGCTTCCACGAACGTACTTCACAGACTGGAGGTCACCTAAGTCAGCCATTCTCCTAAATAAACCAGAAGGAGCAAAATATTAGTGTTAACTGTTCTATAACTAACTATAACTACTAACTATCAACGACTTTCAGTTTCGCGTTGTATGAAAACCTCAAAAACGTTAAACTCCTCTAAATTTTTTATTGCAGTCAACGTTTATTAAATGAATAATTCTACGATTCTACCTCTACGGCTTCTACCTGTGTTTTAAACAATATTCTTAGAAATCTGTACAAAAAATGCAGTTAATGTTACCGTTATATTATTATATTGTTGAATATTACAGCTGCAATACAAATTAGTTCTACTATAAATACAAATTGATGTGAAGACGATTGACGCTGGGTGAGAATGAAAGATCTGATCTCTTTTAGAAGAAGGACGTGTGACGTGAGTGAGAAAGCAGAATAAAACGTTTCTAATCTTTCCATGTTATACATAATAAACTCTTTATTATCGTATAAGATAAGAAACCGTCACAAGATCGTGACTAGCTCACAGGAAAGTTCATACGCTATAGTCTTTCTCTACCCTCTTAACACGCCCCCAATCCCCAATACAATATTAATATTATTAAGTCATTTACTGCTTGCTGTGGTTATGTGGTTCAGCTGAACACATATATTGTCACTTTGTCGTCATGTGTCACATTGCATTGGATTGGCATTTTGGCACCGTAAACCCAACCCACAACAGAACGCTGATGATAATTGATAATACCATACCGTATTACCGTATAGACAAGTGAACAAGATCGAGATTCTTAAAACATTCTAGATTTCTTATTTTCGACTACTTACTCTACTACTGCATATATAGCATAACACCGGCATAACACCATTTATTGTACGTTTACGTTTAATTTAAGAGAAGAAATGCACACACACAAGTCCTGTGACTGTGAGGGCATGGGCAAAGTGATACAGAATAATACGTATTTCAAGACTCTTTGAGAATGCATGGATGATGCAAGTTGAGACAAAATGCTAAACTACTACTGTTGCAATAAAACTAACAAGCAAAATGTATTTCAGTAACTCCTACTCCAACCCTCTTCTGTGCAAGTCAAACAGATCTTCTAAAAACAAACGGATATCTGCCGAACAGAAGCAAGAACATACAAGACGCTAATATATGATTTTTTAGCAGGAACAGACGAACCTTGACGTTCATTTAAGAAATCTGACCATATTTTTGGTAACGTGCTTACCATGTGGCCATGACGTGATGCAAAACACGTATCATATGGTAACTAAAGTATGCGGAAAAAAATAACTAAAACCTATAGAAGTCATAATCTCATGACTAACTCACTCTAAAAACTAAAAAGTCACATCTCCCATCATCGTCCTATCCCATTCCCATCCATCTACAACCTTCGTTTTAAAACAACAATAAAGCATAGAACATCACATCACCAAGTGGAAGTTTTTGGCATAAAACTGATTAAGCTCATACCATTTTTCTTTACATGTCCATTTACTCGACTAAGATTAACATGACAGCGTGAATGCATTCTAATGTTTTTCAAATCGCAAGAAATGTTCAAAGCTTTTTTTTTGTCATTTCATCGCATGAAATCAAGTCTGAAATGTTTGTCATCATCCTGCAAAAAGTAACAACCTTCACACTGCAGCATTATTGTCAAACATTATATAAATACGTTTTAATCCATTCACCTGCCATACACTATATGAAGATGTACACTATATATAATTGAATTAAATAAAAATTATTAAAACAAACTTAAAACAATTGTACAAGAGCAATGATAAAAAGATGCCACGAAAAGGCAAATGCATCAGTCAGTCCATGAGTCATCAAAAGTCATCATCCCTTTTATCAGCTTCCAACATTTTGAGTACGTACAAGAATACAGAAGTATATAGTAATGGCGTAAAATCATGATGATAAAATAAAAATCCCAAAACTTGCTATATACTAATATACTAGAATATAAATTGCATTTTGAAGCCTTGGTGGACAACAACTGTCTGTTTGTTGTTGGTTTGTGGAACATGCATATTGTGGATTTGTAGATAGCACAATAAAATGCTAGATGATGATGGACAGAATCAATTTTTTTCGCACTCAGGGAGTCGATTTACCACACATTGCAAGCGCGAATTCAACAGTGTACTAAAGTATGCAGTAATGCAGTATAAAAGGTTTGGTTCGCTGGACTTGGACTGACTGGATACCCATAAAAACCATAATATTGCTTCATCGCGTCATTCTGAATGCGGTTTTAACTCTCAAGTTCATCACCCAGTGTATATCTGCTATCTATTTGATGAATTTTTGAGCAGAAAAAATGAACTTGGTGTTGTGTTTGTGTTTGCTGGAACATGTAATACAACTACAGAAACGCTATGCCTAGCATTTATATGAAAGGTAGTGGAACTCAAAGCTCAAGCAGTAAAGGCTTCTCTGTGCTATCTGCTTTTTAATTCTAACTGCAAGTTCACACTATATGAAAAGATGGGATATAAAACCTGGATCTGGATGAACTTGAGTTACAAAACCTATAGGAGTATTACAACTTTACAACAACTTTGGATTTTATACAACAACCAAGCGAAGCTTATATCCACGGGAGAGAGTGTTAAAGGAAGCAGAACGCTTCATCTCAACAAAAAAATAGCTGATTTTGTTCCTTTCCTGTTCGTTTCTGTATTGGACAAACCTTCAAAACTACCCCTTTGACTATGTGGAAAGGTACCTCGTACCCGTGGTTGAAGCTTCAAATAAAAAAAAAGCCAAACGCAAACGTCCGTTTTTACTATGACTATAATGCTATGTTGTGTACAGGTTACAGTTGAACATGGCATGTTGAGCAAGAAGGAGGGCTTTTTCTACGAGTTTCACCATTTTCATTCCGTGATTACAATTTCAAAATAGTGATTATTTAACTGTATGCGTTTTGGGACCCACGCCACGACACGGAATCAGTAAAAAGTTTACTTTTCCCGAAAATTGATATTGGAAACACTTACCTTGTGCGGTGTTTTTAGAAAAAAAAAGATTCAAAAGAAACGTCAAGTACAAAATTTTGTAATTTTTGAGGAACAGCAGAGAGCAGATGGGATACAAATTAATGTGTACTTTTCGCGTGCGTTGAAGTTGAAGTGCAAAAGTGATTCTGTGGCAGAGGATACAGACTTTTTCTCACTCGAAAAATCCTTTTCAAGTCCACGGACACCACAAGAGCAGAGTTTGGAGGGTTTTTTTTTGGGTCTTCCTTCTCCTTGGGTTTTGGGACGGGACTTGGCTTGATTCGACTTTTAGTCACATTTGTGTTGACGTGAGATCATCTGCTCCTTCTCTTCTCATCACGTCAACGAGTCCAACATTCATTTTGGGTTGTGTCCACCATGTTCTGAGGGTTAATCAGTAATGGGTGCGGGATTTGTCATCATTTTTATTCGGTGAGTGAAGACTTTTTATTTATTTTGAACTATATATTTTGTAATTTGTGTATTTCATGTACTTCTCTTACGGAGATTCGAAATTCCATAGGATTTAGCTGTCATTTGTCATTTAAGTTGAATTTAAGAATGTTGTTGCCCTTACTCAGTTAAATTTACGGTCAAAATACTATTTTGAAACGCTGTATTTAATTATTTAATACTATTTCGATCCTCTGAGTTTCAACCCGGCTAGTTGATAGTCAACACAACACACAACACATTACCTTTGATTGAAAGTAACGTAACGTAGTGTTGACAGTTTACAGTTCAAGTTTTTTTTGCAAGTTGTGCAATGGAAAAATGTAAGTTGACAGTGGTAAAAAGTGGTAAAGTGTTATGTGGTGTTGATTACAATTGAAAAAAACAAAAATTTTGGAAAAGAATTTGTGACCTATAATTGTTCACATCCTAATTATAGTTGATTGCGTTCGTTTTCATTAATTTGTTCGTAAACTATCACTTTTGGATGAACATTTTCAATTGCCGCTATTTAGCAATTTTAGCGCTTCTTAGCATGTTATTGTTGTGAACAACTACAAAGAACCTAATTTATATTTTTCTGGTTTTGATTATCTATATTAAGAGCATTTGATTTGGTGCCAAAAAATTTATGTGCAGTGAATTGAATGCGTTAGAAACGTAAAACTTAAATGGATTTGAAACGGAATGAATGGGCTGACTTTCACAATTGATTCCTACTGAGAGCAAAAGCATAAAGCATATTCTATTAGTTGTCTGCAAAATTACATTACGTGCTACATAATTTATTAAAGGAGAAAGCAAAGGCTTTAACCATACAAGATAAGAAGCCATAGGTTTAAATTTTGAAAACTAAGTATTTCATTAGGTTAGCTAAAAGAAGTCAAGGTGAAACTGGAAATCCTACGTCATGTGCTTGAGGTTGTTGCGATTTTGAATCGTGAGAAAATTAGGTAAATCCATTATTTAAAGCAAAGCCGACTGGAAGAAGAATAAATTGCAACTGTTGTTGAGTTGCAATTTACCCTTGGAAGATAAAACGGAAAGTTCAGACTTTTCCTCATAAATTTTCTTACGAAGAATGCAACGCTTTGACTCGACCTAGACTTGTACACTAATGAATATAAACTGGGAATTTGACGATGCTTTTTTTACATATTTTATGCTCTTCTTTCAACTCATTCCATGGATGTGCTTAATATCTCACGTATTTGTCCTACAATTTTTTAGTGGCGAAGTTGCATTTTTCGTCTTATTCTGTATAAATGCATATAGATTCTTGAAATTGTTTTGAGGTCGCAAATATTATAGCTGACGTTTATTACCGAATGCAAGCTGCAAATACGAAAATAATGTTAATTTGTAGTCTGGGGTAAAGATAAAGGTAGTGTCATTTTCATGAAAACGGTCATGAGGAAGTAATGTCTTCATTTTGTTGGATGCCTAAATTATACTATTTCTGCAGTTTTCATCCGTATTTTGGCATTGGGTAATGTGCATTTCCCTAGAGATTTTTCGACATTCTTGACCATGTCGTTAGTTTCAGCATTATCGTGGTTTGCTTTTTTCTTGGTTGTTGTGGTACGCTTATAAAATCTTTAATATGATCATGAATGTTACAGTTACAGCTTGTAATTGTAATATTCCATGGCTAGGGAACGTTTGTACATATAGTAACGTGTATGTTGTATGAATTTGATAACATTTTGCATGAATATCGTGGCATAGTAATTAAAGACCGAGTGTTTTACAAGTTTCACATGGTCATGACATCTTGCAAAGTATACTTTGTAATTGGCTGTATTGTATATTGTATATTGAGTTCGTTATACTGATTGTTTTGTGTGTGTGTTTTTTTTCAGTTGAATGGCAGTTCTTTTGTTAACATTGGAAGACCCTGAATGACAAAGGATCGGCAACTCGAGCAGTGTGTTAATCTACTAAGTACTTCTAATTCGCATTCTCGAGTAGTACCGCATGCGAACTCCGATAAAACTAACGCGACAGCAGCTGTCGGATCTTTAAAAGCTGGAGCAGCTTTAAGGCCAACTTCTTTGGGTACTGGAACGAAACCCGGAAAAACAATGATACGACGAAGCAGTAAAAACGACCTCCGTGCTACCAGTAAATGCACGATAAGGCTACTTGATGACAATGAAGCCCTGCAATGCGACTTTCAGGTAAGCTGTTCTCTTTTGTACCATAATCCAACGTTTCGTCTGTG
Source organism: Harlomillsia oculata (assembly GCA_019776145.1). Classification (NCBI taxonomy): domain Eukaryota; kingdom Metazoa; phylum Arthropoda; class Collembola; order Entomobryomorpha; family Oncopoduridae; genus Harlomillsia; species Harlomillsia oculata. The sequence goes on along the minus strand of JABASF010001235.1, from coordinate 16,653 downwards.
TGAAGGCTTGAGACTTTGGAACAAGTTGCTTGAAGCTGGACATCATGTATTTATTTCTTGTTTGCTGTCAGTTCTTGGTGGTTTGCATGCATTTTTATCAACGTATTCTATGCGCGCGTATGCTGTGTTAGTGATTGAACCTATGTATCAATATTGTTCTGGAAAGAATGAATTAAATGAGACTTATTTTCCGTGTGCGCGTGTGGCGGCTGACTTATGGTCTCATTATCTTTGTGTGGAGTTTTTATATCAATTTGACATTTGTGTGTGTGCCATGTGACAACGTAATCGAATATGTGTGTAGGCTATGATGCTTTTGCATTACCTAAATTGCTTTTTGGGTTGGTCCGTCAACCTAATTTTCATGAAGCAAAACCATTATTATTTGGGGCTCTGCTTGCTCGTTATTACAATTATTAGTTTGTTTTGCTTGTGTCTCTACTTTAGTCAAGCAGTATTATTGTTTCTTGCATCTTTAATCATCTGAAAGACGAAAATTAATGGCATACGTAGATTTATGTTGGCATGAATTAGGTTGGTAATTTTTTTTACTACACAGGGTATCCATAAAGGCCAATTCTTGATGGACTTTGTGTGCCGGCAGCTGAACATTGCTGAAAAGGACTACTTTGGACTTCGGTTCGTTGACTCGAATAAACAACGTGTAAGCATATTTTAATGTTATAAACAGATGAAAGTAAACGTTACCTATGCCTAAAGGCGATTGTTATTTATTAAACGATATAAGAAGTAAAGCATTGAAATTGAATTTGGCCTGACACCAAGATAAATGATTGTCTGGTGTTGACTTTCCAGTTAGTTTTGGTTTGATAGCTATGTTACGTCGTTAATGAAAGATATTAGTGTATATAACTTTGAAAGGAACGTCGATGTCGTTGCAGGGCAACAAAATGTTTTGGTATCTTATACCATTTTAATATTGATGATGTTTAATGTCTTGTGTTTGTGTTTGCTTTTATGTTAACTCATCAGCACTGGTTGGATCTTGGGAAACCCATCATAAGGCAACTCAAAGGTAATACAACATTCACGAATGAAACTGTATACCAAACTTTAATAAGCGATATAAGCTCAAGTCTGTGAAGTCAGAATCTGAAGGTATAATACTAGATGCTCAATGTACATCAGCTAGACATTATTCGAGTGCAGGAAATGGAGATTAAAAATTTAATTGCATAAGTAGTATGCTCCTTTTTTTCCTGGAGTTAATGATTATCATAGGACAAACTAAACTGTATGTTTAGAGAAGAGACATATTATGTATGTTCGTGAAGTTCTTGATTAGTATTCTTGTGACTACCAGATTCGAAACATCCGGCCTTAATTAATGGAATTACTGTACCTTGTTGAAGTAGATCTGCGTGGCCCTATTCGTAATCAAATAATCATAGAATTTATCATGTCCTATATAAATTATGGGAATTTATATTAATTTTTCTGTAACAGAAATGGCACCTTTTATTGTTTGCTTGCGGTTTAAATTCTACCCGAACGATCCCATGATGCTTAAAGAAGAAGTCACCAAGTATCAGTTAGTGTTGCAGCTGCGACGTGACATTCTGCATGGTCGTTTGTATTCAACTCTGTCAGAAATGGCTACTTTGGCATCATTCATTATTCAGTGTAAGTTAATTAACCACTATGTTGGAAGAGATTCATTCATTTGACTGACGCATAATTTCTTTTGCCTATGTGCTCTAGGAAGACTACCTAGTGTATGTGTCCATTTCAATAAAGTAGATATTTTGATTTCTAAATTTAGCGGAACTAGGCGACTTCGACCCTGAAACTCATGCTGGCAATTATATTTCTGAATATGAATTGGTGTCAAGACAGTCCCAAGAGTTGGAGGAAAAAGCTATGGAGTTGCATCAAAAGTTGAAAGGTTTGACTCCAACTGAAGCTGACATTTTATTTATCAAAAAGGCAGCGACGTTAGACACATATGGAGTAGATCCACATCCTGTCAAGGTACTTACTATAATTCCTCATAAATGATTTCCTTATTTAATAAAGGTATATATATATGATCTTTCAATGTTATAAAGGATCAACAGGGAGAACAAGTTTACTTAGGAATCAATCATACGGGCATCAGCACTTTCCAAGGCTCCCGAAAGTCTACACATTTTAAGTGGTCTCAGATCACGAAGTTAAATTATGAAGCAAAAATGTTTATAATCCATCTCTCGATTGCTGAAGATTCCAGAATAAAGGTAAATTAGTAAACATTATGTGATATTTTACTGTATTACATTTCGTTATGCCTTAATTGTTTTTTGTTTCCATTTCAGAAAAAAGAGACCGTCGGATTTAAATGCCAAACGTCAAGCGCCTGCAAGCATTTATGGAGATGTGCTGTGGAACAGCGTTTGTTTTTTAAGTAAGCTTGTCGCATTTATTATATAACGTTAATTAATTACATTTTCCAAGGTTTCTTTTAGCAAAATCATGTTCACATTCCACATATATCTGGCATTATCCATGGCGTATTAATTACATAGACATCTTATTAATATTTAAGATCGAATTACTTAAAAAGACAGGGCGATTAGTTTCCTTCATCGAATAAAGCTTTCTGGTAGCTCCTAAATGGTTTCATTATGTATTCTTTATAATATTACTTTATAAGATCGAAAGAAAATAACTGGAAACAGAAATGTCGAGCTTGTACTTTCTATATAATGCAATGATGGCAATGACGGGTTCATTCGTAGTTTGGCAATTCATTTGTATTTGCGTTACAAGTACACAGTCAGTGTAAAACTGCCGAAATGGATACATGTTTTTTGTCGGCGGAAATTTTGGCGAACGGTACCCATTTGTATCGGTCTTCGTTAGCTTCTTACAACACTGAGCTACAAAATTACTTTTAAATGTCTCCTCAGTTCTTTTTCCTTTCTATACCTTAAATGTGCGTTGTTTCGTCTTCATTTCGTAGCCTTTGTTGCATGCAGTCGCTGTATGAAGGAGGTGGAGGTTCAGTCATTTCCATGTCGTCTTCTCCTTGTTGAAGCAGTTGAGATTCTGCGTAATCTGGAGGAGGGGCTTCACCTGCTTCAGAGTCTTGGTTAATGATAAAATGCCTTGGAAATAACGGACTTATCGTTACGGCGGGATATAATGGATAAAGGGACGAAACAATCAGTGCATTGTTGTGGATTCTCGGTGGCGGGGCTGTCAAGACTGGCAAATTTGTCAACATTCTAAGTCCAGTACTGCAACGATCGTCGTAGACATAAGGCTGGCACAAGGACACATTTGAAAGAATTTCATCAGGTGGAATGATGTAACCTGTAGTATTTTCTGGGCGAGGAAACGTATTTTCTGAACGAGGAAAAATACCTGCGGAAGCAACGACTAGTAATTATTGCAAGTAGCGCAATTAAACTAATAGATCTTTAGATGTTTTAGGAATTTTGAACTTTCGCAACCAAAATTATTGAAACAGTTCGCACTTACTGTCTGTAAGTAAGGAATGTTGTATTCTTCTTCGTCGTACATCTGTTTGTAGCTGTTTTCTTCGAAAGCAGAAAATGCTTGTATCCTCGTCTTTCAAGTAAGCGAGAAATCTTAGTGAGCACATCATAAGCTGAAAATCAAAAAGGAAAGTGTCGTATGACGCCTTGACCCACTTTCACGTATTAAGGATACTTTAAACTTACCATAAATAAAAGAAAGCCACCGAAAAATATGGACAGTGCAAATATTTGTATTTCTTCCATTCGGATAGTGAAACACAAATTCAGTCTATTTTTTAAGCTGACACTGGTTAAAAGCTTGATAGAAATCAAAATTAGCTGTCAAATAGACGAATACTTGGTGCAGTATACGCCATATGAACTTGGCGCTGGCTTGTTCCCTTTTGGAACAGACCGTCTATCGATCTGTCTACTTTTCGTTCTGCGTATTTTTCAGTAGGCTTTGTGTCTGACTCTCGCTTTCTTTTATCGTTGTTGGTGTGAGCTAAAGTGTAAAAGTTGGTAGTCGTACGTTTTCCAATTCACTTGGGCTGCTGCGCATCTTATGTTTCCCAAATTGCTATATCAGGGCATTGCTCGCACTGGCGAGAACAACGGGGCACTTTTTCGGTGATATTCTGGTCATCCTTACATAGGAAGGGAAAGTAAATGCGCAACACAAGAAAGCGAAATTGGGCTTGCTTTTGTAGTTTCACTGTGCCCCATGCGCCTTAACACTCAAACAAGGATTTCTATGGATTTTCGCATTTTGAATTTTGCATGCATACGTGTCAGATTACGTTCATTGCATTTTCGTGACATAATGTGTTACAGTAGGTACTCCTGGAAATGTAAAGAATGAAAACTCAGATTCAGTGTTAAATGTTGTGAATGTTTTTTTAGCTGTGGTTGTGCAACGGAGGTTCCAACATCTGTACGAGGTGGTGGTCTTTTTGGTTCACGATTCAGATATTCTGGTCGTGTTCAGAGAGAAATTTTGGAAGATCCGGGACCCTTACGAGCCGCTGATGGAGTTATCCAACGAACGCCACTTTACCGGTCGCTGCAGCGTAGCAAAACCCGAAGCTTGCAGCATAGTCCGATGCAGATTGGTAATTCATTCTGAAATCTATATTCTTCATCTTCATTTTATGATTTCGAATATTTAGTAATAGCTCTATCTAGTATATCCACTGGCACGCTTTCACAGATCCTTTAGTTTCATTTTATTTTCATGGTTGTCAGTACGTTTCACCGTTTCCATTCACTGTTTTCATAGGTTATGGTAGCTTGCCTCGATCAAACCATTCGGCACCACCTCATGAAAGCAACCGTATGGATGGAGTAATAGGCACAATGGGGTCATCCACGTCCCTTCCGCTTTCAACACTATCTTCCCCTTATTGTCCTGAGCACACACTGCCACTCTTGGAAACTTTGCAAGAAGACTCACCTCGAGTTGAGGAGAAAGGTAGGTTCTGATAAAATTAAATCTCTTTGTAAACAACTGTAAAACGTAGCATGCAAGTTTATACACTTATATACACACACGAAGGATGCTGACTGCTCTGATATTGTAGTGGTTCAGTGGCTTCTTGATTGGTAAAATGTGGGAATAACTAAACGCAGTCTGTTTTTATTTGAATTTGCTGGTGCAGTTTAGTATGGTTTTTAACGTTTGGTGATTTTTGATTTGTAGCGACGTAAAAATTGCTGTATTAACATTAACATAACATTTTTATTATGAAATACTCGTATGCAAGGATACAGATGCACATCCGAGAACGTAATAAATAATATATTCAGGCATGTACTCCGTAAAAGTATACAAATTGTGTGTACTATTGATCATTATGCGGAACAGATATCTTACATAATTAGAGGTATATGAAGGAAACGAGGCAACACCTCAGGGATTTTAATTTGTTAATTCATGAAGATGACGAAGTTGCTGATGATGGAGCTCATGTGGAGTCGGACAAGGAATGGGTGTACACTAAAGTGAACAATGACACGAGCCGGGTTAAATTGCGGAATGGAAGCGTTGTCAAAGCTCAAACCAATAACCTCCAGAAAAATAACAGCAATTTTGATAACGGAGCAGCTGGTAGGTTTACGACTAGTGATTCAATTTGACATCTTTTGTACAAAACGTTTCCATTTTTGAACTTTTATATGCTTGCTGAGCTAAGGCGCGTAAACGTTGATGGAAATTGCAACTCGTCTATTCATTATTCGAAAAGCAAAATAATAAATACACACTTCATTATTGTCGTAAGGCATGGCAAGAGAATGGCAATTGTTTGTAAATAAGGCTTTACCTATAAATTTTTATCGGGTTTGAAATTAGGACGTACTTCGCTGTTCGTACAATCTAATGCTTGTTGATCGTGAAGCTTGTTTTAGCTTTTCAGGCTGTATGCTACATTCATTTTATAAGTTTGACCTTCGCACTAATTTGCTTCGTGGAACGGACAAGGGTGGTTTTTATAATTTTGCTAAAACTTGATTTGAAGAGTTCTTGGTTGATTGATGTTGGATGCAAAAGTTTTTGCGAAATGAAAAACAACCTTGTCTGTTTCATTTTACAATTTAATTATTTACTTTACTTAATCAAGAAATTTAAGTGCAGAATGGAAATTTTAAGATGTACTAATTCATCTTATTCTCTGTGACAGCATTTGTGCCAGTTGACGGAAAGGGAAGTCCGGACACCCCAGACGAAAACTCCGTAAGGGAAAGCAGAGGTAATGAAGCGACGGTTTCTGGTTCTTTGGGTGGGTCGTCTATAATGTTTGAACGGACCGTAAGGAAAAAACCCGGAACTGCCCAAATGTTGGTATCAGTGTGGAAAATCTTCATCGTTTGCTTCATTTGTGTTCTCCTTGCTCTTCTGTGTGTCACAATTCTTGCTATTGAAATCGACACTGATATCTGCCAAAAGATGCGCCGTATTCCTGAAGTTGAGATTTTTCAGACGGAGCTATATGAACCCATGAAATCGTACATTCGAAAGAAGTTTCGGAATCTCGCCACTCAGCATACTAACTGATTTGACTCAACTCAACACAAATTCAAATTTTAAGTATTATCCATCAATACCAACCAAGGGATTAACTATTGATATTAAAAAATGCTACTTATCAATTATACAGCACAAAATTTATTTTCAAATGCTATTTTTGTTTGTGTTTTAAAGCTTTAACTATTGGTAGCAGTACTTATTTATGATTTTTGTTCAGAGTGAGTTTTCATTGTTGGAACTCGTTTCTTAATGTGATGTCATGAATGTATTATTATTATTATACGCTCTTTTCATCGTATTGTTCAGCTATACATCGGGCACTGACATTCGATATCAACTGTATTATGTTGCAGCATTTCATGTATTTCTTATTGTTTCTAGTTTTATGTTACCTGTTAAAATCTTGAATATGAATAGAAGTATTACATCTACGGCTTGGGATAAAAAATGGACACACCATTTACTTCTTGTTTGTATTAGCATCTTGGATTAAGTTAGTTCTAGAAATTAAGGTTCAGTTGATGGAACATGGAACTTTGTTGATTTGTATAGTTTTTACACCCAGCCGTGCAAATGTTAATGTAAGTCAGTTAGTCGGTAAGGTATCAGTATTGACACTTTAGATTAGAAATGAAAGGAGCAATATATCAGGTAGCAGTATTTCGATTTAAAGGTAGATGGACTTTTGTGTGGGGTTTCGGAAAACGGTCTCACCAGTTCTTCTTTGTCTTGTTCACCTATTGCCTGTAATAGGTTAAAACAACGATAATTAGATGCTAAACAGAATCGAAATTGGGAATAGTATAAAATTGGTTTTGGCTGCTATGTGCTATTGTATTAATTGGTTGCTCTTTGAGGAATTAGATGTGTAGGTTGATACTCATATAAATAGTACTCTAAGAATTACTTGTAATGACAAACTTGTAATTCTGGATTTTTAAAGAAGGAATGGTAGCAGGCGTGAGGGCTTGCAATATGATGGAATAGTATCAAGTTATCAAGTAGCTTTGAGGACAACCTTACCTGCCAAATGTAAAAAGAGGTCCCAATGCTCATCTCTTTGCAGGCTTCTCTGTAAATTGTGTCAAAATGAAGCTAAAACTGATTTATGGTATAAATTCAGATAGACCAGTTGTCTGCGTGTGCTTTCACCACGTAATAATGTAAACTATGCAAACTCTTTGAAAACTTAACAAGCACAAATTTACCTGCAATAATATTACTGTGTTACTCAGGGGTAATTTCATTTATATTACTAGAGGTGTTTTCTATAGAAGCCTTTAAATGACAAAATGTAATTAGAGTATTATATTGTCCTAATACGGCAAGCTTTCTTGATCAATTAGTATTGCAATCTGAGTCTGAGCTATACGATCTTTCTCCTTGTTCCGCAGAATTTCTTGCCAAATAAATTTCACAAATGCTCTATTCTTCAAATAATGACTAACAAGGTCTATAAAATAAATATTGAACAATGATTGTAAATTGGTAGTGTCAAAAACCAGACAAGGTTGTCACATAAGGTCTCCAATGAACATAGTGTTGCTGTAATTTGTATTAGAATTTAGAAGTTTGTCGATTATCGACCAATATAATGTTAGTCCATGTGATTCGACCAGTTCCTGTACATACCACAAGAAAGTAATTTTTTAGAAAATTTGTGGGTAAAAGAGTGATTCTTTAGAAAGATACCAATGGTTCCAGATGGTTGTAAGTTGTAGGTATTGCCTTTGTGTGGTCGAGGAATTACAATTACAGTACAAAATGATGGACATCGTTATTATAGGCACTAATTGACTTAATGTTTCGTTGCGTACGGAGTTTAGAAAATATTAAAAGCCCTAGGTATAGTTGTAACTATATGTTCTATCTACTTTGTTAGCATTAATTCTTAAGTATTGTTTATTTCATTAGTACTTTGTAGGTTACTTATAGTTTGAAGAAACTTCTAAGGTAACTTGACTTGACTTGACCAGTATTCATGATGATCTTTTATATCTTAATTTTGTTCTCATTTCAGTATTTTCAGTATTGATACTAATGTTCTGCTTAAAAAGTTTTCATTAGAGTTCATTTTAATGTACTCTCATTTCTACTACTGCTTTTATCGTTTTCTAGTTGTCACAAAAATGTTTAAGCCAATCCTATATGTATGAATTCGTGCTTTGACATTTAAAAGAAAATTGTTGGACACGAATGGTCTCAACCTTTTACCGTCTTTCAGTTGAATTACCATTTATATTTGAAACTGCAGGTTACCCTGTGGCGTTTGGATGTTATGATAATAATAATGACATACCGACGCTGTATTACAGATTGTGAGAAATCGACTTGAATGTCGAAAGTGATCTGGTTATTGTGTTGTCCAATGTATTATTATGATATGCTATGTACTAATATAAGAGAAATGGTTTTTGTAGGCTGTTTAATTTTTTCTCAACTGTTGTTTCGATGTATGCTATTTTAATATTATGCATGAATTTTTGTAGTATGTGTTAATGCGAAACAAATAATGTGACTTTCATTTTAATAATAGTGGGCAGGGAACTCTTTAATACGTTACGTTGACATTCATTTGATTTAGTCATTACATACTGTACAATAAATTATGTATTACACACATTATTATTCAGTATATCAAGAGATTACATACTCAGATTTTTTGACCAAATCTACTTTTTACTAATAATTATTAATTTTCACGTAGTACATTGTGTTTTGCGACCATTTCCAAGTCATATCTTAAAAGTGTCATATGTAGCCAGGACCTTTGTGAGGCTTCATTTAAGGAAGGAATGAGCTGTTCGACAATCATTGTGTGCATTTCACTTGCAATTTTGCAAATTGCAATGTTAGGAAGCTTGGCATTGTTCAACGACTGACACGAAGGTGGAATGTATAGTGTACAGTAGTACAGTCATCATCTTCAGAACGGAGAATTTTGTTGACTCTTTAAACTATGGAATTAAATGCATTTTACGATAGATAACCATGCCATTGTTTTTCCGCTTCTATCGGACTCTATTCTCAATGTTCTAAGGTAACACGAAGCTTCAATGATAAATACAAAGAAAATGATGATAAATACAATCAATGCATTTGAATGAATTTCGATAATACGTTAGACGATGTTCCGTTCACTCTCGGCTTAAAAATTTTATCCTACAACTACAACGCTTCATGTACTTTTCTTTGAAAACAGTATGCTGGTATTTACAGTCCGATTTCAGAGGCGTATCAGATATTTCAATTTTATGATAAATCGTCGCGTCGGCATCTTGTATCAGCATTTTTGCACTAACTTGTTTTACATAATTTGTGTAACTCGGACATAAACCAATAGTACTCAAGGATCATAAAACCTATACGACGCTAATGCCATTAAAGTACATAAACCAGCTCTCTGTGGTATTTCTCGTCAGTCGAAGTCTAAGTCTAAGTCTCCCTGCCAGTCTCCGGTTCACTGCTATTGATGACAAAGGATTATTTGTGCCCTTCCTGTTTTCACTACTGTCAAACGGGTAAGCCTCGGCCTTTGGCCTCCGATTTTGTTTCAGTCCTAAATTAGACATTTTGTGTTAAGTTCATAGCTTGTTCTCTCAAGTTTAATACATTAAAGATGTAGGTATTTTTATTAGGGAACATTCGGCTTGTTCTGTCACAGATTGCCTTTCGCCACTGACTGCACTGTGTAGAACAACGTTTTTTACGTCTTATCATAGGCTTTTTCATTAGGTTTAAGTTCAATGTACAATGATAGTTTGCATTATCCCAGAGACAGCCTTCGTTGCAGCAAATACTCCGATGTACATGACTATGTTCGCTTGTAATTTCAGACTAGCTGTAACGCTGACGCCACTTGCAGCAACTGTAACACAATCAATCAAAATGTGTTTAAAATTTGATTATTATTTATAACAATACATTTGAGGATTTCATAGTCCAGCCCAATCATTTCACCTTCTTGCAAGGAATGATGAGTTTTAATTGAATTTTCAATGTATTCACGTTTACCACCGCTTCCATTAGATTTATAAACCTTGGAAGACGAGCTGTTATTCTTCGTCTTGCTAGTAGAGTTGGCTGTTAAACGTTTACTGCCTACAAAATCATAATTAATTGAATTGGTTACCCATTCCTTACATGAATTGCCTAGTCGAGAGATTGCTTAGTATTCCATTATTTAAAAATACCGTTGTCGGAGCTGGCAGCACTGCTGGACGAAGGCAAAGTGGTTGTTTTGGCCGCCAGTGTTGACGGTGTGAGAGCTGAAATGAGAAAAACGACATTGTTTCATGGCATTCTAACTAATCAAATAGCTTTAGGTTTGTCATAAGGGCAGCAGAGAAATGTGTTTGTTAGAATGACTTCATTATGAGAGTTAGTACTTCATTTAATTAACCCCTCGTCGAAGACTTTTAGTGAAGCAATCTGCTTTGGTACAAAATGGCTGGCACAGAAAGGCTCACACAGTGAAGTGTAATAAAGTAATCACTATTTCATTCCGTTAAATTTTCAATAGTTGACATGCCTAAAAGGACACAAAGACCCTTCATTCCAATCTTCATAGGTTCTCAATCTCCAGGTTCGATCCAGATAGAGGCCTGAATGAATTCTCATGCAAACCCTGCAAACATGGTGAAGATACAACAGTTTGGTCTCGGATGCTCGAAGGCATCATTCCTGTAATTGAGTACGGCATTTGCGTTCAGGATAATAACTTGATTATGTCCAGACTTCAAAAGAGACGTGGCTTTGTGTGTGCATGCTTTTAATAGTACAAGTTCTACAACGGAAATATTACGTATAATTTGCATTTTGCATATGGCCGCCAGCTCTCTGCAAGGAAAGATTATGTAATTTAAGACACTTCATTTCAAGTGAGTGTGTCGTCCTGCCGTCCTCAATGCAGCAGCGTCGTTTTACAATTTGAATCGTGACTAGACAAACTTTGGGTTTTAAAAGAATAACTATCCTAATATTTCTGATATTTCCAGCAGCAATTTTCCTACTAGGAGTGTGAATAGCGAATGTAACACATCCCTTAAATTCAAAACCCTCGTCGCTTTCTTCTGTTGGTTTTATGTACTTCGGTTGTGTTTTCCGCCACATTTACTCATATTGAAATTACATGAAAAGGTCGGTTTGTGTACGTGTGTATTGGAAACCATTCCCTTGTTTCCTCAAGAGTGAGCAGGAGAATGTTTTTTGGTATTTGAAACCCCACAGTTTGGAAAAGCGATGAGAATGCGTTTCCTCGTTTACTGTTTAGAATATTATGATGATGATGTGAGGACAAAGCATTGTGGTTAATGCAATTGCAGACGCAGACATTACTAGTACATTTAAGAATGAATTCTTTTGTGGGAGCAAATGTGCTGGAAATTTGGAATACCTCGAGTTGATCCATTTTGTTTGAATAGGAGCGTAGAAAATAAATTCCATTTATTTTAGCAAATAATGCTATTATTTTGTAGATATTTTTGGACTGAGTCAAAGAAAGGACGTGAAAATAACACTAAAGAATTTTTACTGTAACGCATTTTTTGTGAGGCTCGAGCATATTATTTATCTTCAGAAATACTGTATAACGTTGTTTCCAGTAACTATTAGAAAATATTGTCGTTTCGGAGCTTAGTGTTGATTTTTGTTTGTTGCTACACGGAACCATCACTGAACTATTCGAGTCACATAAGAGAATTTAGTAGATGAACACAATAATTCTTTATAGGTATATATTGAATTTGTGTGCATTCTCTAAAGCTTTGGAAGATGACAAATGGATGAAAGCCACAACTGAGGGTTCAACGTCGATAGAATGAAAGGGAGTGAAAGGGAGAAATGGTTTTTTTCTTGTCTGCTGCTTTCCCCGTTAATATGATCCTAATGCAAGTGATTCTATTGGGAAAGGAAGGAAAAAAAGTTGAAAGGTGCTCTTGTGTTGTGCAATGCCCCAAAATATAGTACATATAGAGAGGAGCTTGACAATTGAAGACGGGGGCCCGGAAAAGGACAAAAAAGGTTTGATTTTGAGAGTCTTTGTTATTTGTCATCATGTGGCGGTGTGGAACTGGCGGAGGTGAGAGATGAGAAAGGTGACGACGGGTTTGAACAACAACGAACGGAAAGAATCAATTATGTTTTTTTCATTAGGCGATGGCCTTTGTGTGCCTTTGAGAACTGGGAGAACTGAATGTAACGTAAATAATGTCCTTACGGTACAAAGTGATTTTGCCATCTGTTTCTCCTAAGGAATTCTTCGAGAGGCAGATGTACTGTCCAAAATCTGTTGCGCTGACTTCTCGAATGGTCAATCTCATTGTCACCTTGTACGCATTATCCAGTAGGATCGGTTCGTACTTTTCTCCTTGAATCAGAACGAGAAAGGACCCTGAAATCTACATCTTATTGAGCATCGTTCATGCAATCATTATTATAGAGCAAGTATATGTACATATACAGTAATTTCTGCATGCAAATGCACTATTTAGTATTTATAAACTACCATTAGAACAAAACAGCAATATTAACTAGAAGTAAGAAAGGCAATTTTAATTGACGAAACGGAGCTTGCAGCTCGAAAAAGTTGACCTTCCTCGCGTTATAGACGTTCAGGTTGTTTTGTGGTCAGATAGGTCAGCGGATGTACACACGAGGACTAAACCGGACACGAGCAAATATTTTATGTCTGTTTTAGATCCTTGTTGATTTACAACCGCAATGTGTCCAATGTACATTTGGGTCGGAATTGGGAGGCAACAGGAAAATCAATGGTGATCTTAAAATCAAGGAAGACTGGTCAGAGTCCGAGTATATAATAAATAAACGAAAGGGAAAAGTAAAGAAAGTTTCCCACGCCAGTTAGAGCTCAGCCTTTGGCCTTCAGCCATAAATCTCATCAAGTAATGGAACCTCCTGTTTCATAAGTCGCCAGATTTTGTCCAAGACTGAAAACGTCAAAGAATCAAAACTCAGTAGCTTCTTCTACAAAGCTCAGCTTTGAGTGTACTCACTTTCATGAAGGATACTTAAGAATGATATTTCTCTAAGGCATTTCAAACCAACTACAACCCTTCAGCAGCAAAACGATTTGAATGTCAGGCAAAGAATAGTACTGAATTCGAACATTATCATATGCGTTCCTTTTTTATTCAGGAAGTAAGAAAACCAATTCAAAAAGAATGACACTGAAGAACGGAAATTGAGAGAACTATACGTCTTTACCCTTCTCATGACTCGACTTTTTGAACGTTTTTTGTGTAAAAAATATTGAGGATTTGTGAGATTTGAAATATCACAGCATGATGCATTTCATTAAATTCGAAGAAAGTAGAACATAATATTGTAGAAAACACTATTTTAGAATTTTGTGTATACTTCTACGCCCTAACATTATTATTATTGTATTTCATGTTATTTTGAATTTTTTATGGACTTGTGTATTGATTAGTAAAATGCGTTGTGAACGGGAATTCCTAAAACCTAGCTAATTAATCTTAAGTTGTAAAGATTATACGGACCTTTATTTACAAGTCGTAAGAAATTAAATGAATTACTATCAAATATTTCTATACGAAGACAAATGGTGTAAACTATGTCACAAGTGACGAATGTATACGAAGATAGGTACAGGAACAGAAACCATAATAGGAAGTTTGGAAGATTCAGAAGACTATTTTTAAAGGAACAATAAGGAATTGCTTGAAGGTTAGGTTTAGGTTAGTAATGAAAAAAGAGAGCAAGGATGTAAAGTTAGCATTACTGTGCCTCGTGGAAGTGTTTTTGTCTTGCTAAATGTCATCCTGCCCTTCCTCACCTTCTTGAGCAAGAAAATCTAGCTCGTGAAGTGAAAGTGGTATAGGAACGTAGCATAAAGCATGGCATGTGCAACCCCCTACTTGAAGCATGTCCTGTTCGTCTCTCGAGTTTCTTGATGTTGAGAAAAAAAAATAGCTCAGTTGGTCTTGGCTCGAAGTTCTTCCTATCAAATCTGACATTTGGCACATGGATGATTTTTATGCTTTCGACCCTGACTCACTAACTATGAGAAAGAGGAGAGAGAGAGAAATGAAAAAGTAGAGGTGGTGAGCTTTGTGAAAGGGAGTAGAGGGAAAGTGATCTATGGATGCTTAGACTTTTCGTAGTCAGTCACTGCTGCTCCTTTTCCATAACTGAATCTTTCCGTCTCGACTCGTCACAAAGCATAAAAGGTTCGTGTGCACTGGGAAGTCAAAGTAGCGGAATAAAAGCTGGCTTCAACATTCATCCTGTTTGCACCACCTAAAGAAAGTAATGGCTCTCAGACAGCCGCTTGCCCATGCAAAATAGTATCACGAGTGGCTGTGGCACCAAGGCAGAAAATTGTTCTCCTTTTCCACTGGGCAATTGTCCTCTAACCTGATTCTTGCTTACGCTGCCTTTTTCCCGGATGAAAGCAAATCATTCAGGCAAAGCCTTCTATTTTCATATTCATACACAAAGTAGTACTACTACAACTTGAGAAAAATGGTATGTTTTCATGCCGGAATAATAAGACACTAAATGTTTAAACTAACAAGGACTACATGACTGCAGCTCAACAACTTACACTACACAGTACCGTCATACTATGCTATTATATTGTATAACTCTAGTATAAATCTCAATTCAAAGACATGCAAAAAAAAAAAATTTACTAGCGAAGCAAAACGATGAACAAGCATAAATGTAATATAAACCAGAAACGATGATTTCTCCGTTATCTCTTGTCCAGTAGTTGATAGACTTTGGATATGCTTCGGAATGACATTCCAGCACTACATCCTGTCCTTCCGTGGCACTCACGAGCATATTAGGAATCCAGATCATTGGCGGAACTAAATAATAATAATAATTTGATCATTGATAATTACCTAATTAACTGATTCAAGCATGCCCTGATCGTACACATAAATTGAATGAAACATGAAATGCATCAAATTTTGAGAAAAAAATTGTAATCTTACAATGTACAATGATGAGTATTCGACGACTGATAGTTGGAGGAATGCCATTGGTGGCAATGCAGAGATAAGCACCCATGTGAAGACGATTTACTTTGCTCAAATTGAATACTGCTCCCTCCACTGCATCAACTATAAAAAATTGAAGAGAAAAATCAGAGCCATTGCATTATTTTGTACTTAGGTGCGTATAGTACAAAGATGTAGTAAAGACTATTGCTATACCGGCTATACGCCATCATCGTGATACGTCAATATATCTACAATATGTCCAGGAATGTTGTATGAATCTAACGTATTCCACAACGCAGGTACAATAGTTTATGTGTGGACGATAACGGACAAAAGAATGGGAACAATGTTTATACAAGAGATTATAGCGGAATGAGAAAGCGAAGCCAAAAGTAAAAAGCACATGGTCTGCCTGCAGTGAGATTCAACAATCATTCCTCTCACTCAATTTCATTTCCTTTATCAATTTAGTCCATATCCTCCAGCTTTACTTTGGTTTACCACCTGGAGATTCCTATCTATGAAGAAGGGTCATTCCATTCATTCAGTCGTCGCCTCTGGTCACAATCGTCACATTTCCTGTCGTTCTTTTCTGTTGGACTCTCTCAAATTTGTCTAAGAAACATCCTTTGATGCAACAATGCTTTAATAAAATTACAAATTGTGTGTCTCAAGTACCCCCGGACATCCTGGATCATCCTACTAGTACAGATATGGTTGTGACCGAAGGCAGAAACGTAACATTACAATGTGCAGCAACTGGGTTTCCGAAGCCTACTGTGACATGGCGAAGAGAAGACAAAGCAAAAATTGCATTTGGCGACAATTCTGGTATATTATCTAATCCCGTTCAGAATTCATTATTGCATCTTTAATTATAGTTAGTTACACGATTTACAAATTGTGGGATTTAAATCAACTGCCAAAAACAAACAGAGATACCTGTTTCATGTAGAAAAAAAGAAGACAGTCTTGTAAAATATTATTATGAAGATGAGACATAATGCACTTTTTTTAGGCATTTTGATGACAGCAACTTTCGAAACCCTAGAAAAATTTGAGAGAGTCCAACAGAAAAGAACGACAGGAAATGTGACGATTGTGACCAGAGGCGACGACTGAATGAATGGAATGACCCTTCTTCATAGATAGG
>JABASF010001234.1:0-24680 GCA_019776145.1 Harlomillsia oculata | reverse complement strand
CGACCTCCACCGGCTCCCCCGCCACCGACAGCATCGCCACCTGGCGCGGCGCGGCGTTGAGGCGGAAGCCCGGCAGCGGTTGCGGGCCGGCGAGCGCCTGGGCGGCTTCGACCAGCACCTCTTCGCTGGGCAGCGCGGGCGGCATCAGCGCATCGCCTTCGCGGGCGATGAGGCCGGTGTCGAGGGTCGCGGCGACGAAGGCGGGGTGGTCGAGCGCCTCGACGAGGAAGCCCGCATTGCTGCGCAGCGGCCAGACGATCGCGGCGTCGAGCGCGTCGGCGAGCGTTTCGCGCGCCTCTTCGCGGGTGTCGCCATGGGCGATCACCTTGGCGATCATCGGATCGTAATAGGGGGTGATCGTCGCGCCCTGTTCCACCCCGGTATCGACGCGCACGGTGTCGCCGAGATCGAAGGCGTCGAGGCGGCCGATGCTGGGGAGGAAGCCCTTGGCCGGGTCTTCGGCATACAGGCGCGCTTCCATCGCGTGGCCGTGGATCGCCAATTGATCCTGACGGCAGGGCAGCGGTTCGCCGCTCGCGACCCGCAACTGCCATTCGACGAGGTCCTGGCCGGTGATCATCTCTGTCACGGGATGCTCGACCTGGAGCCGGGTGTTCATCTCCATGAACCAGATGCGGTCGGCGTTCAGGCCTTCGCTGGCGTCGGCGATGAATTCGATCGTGCCGGCGCCGACATAGTCGACCGCCTGCGCGGCGCGGACGGCGGCGGCGCAGACCGCCTCGCGGGTCGCGGAGTCCATGCCGGGCGCGGGGGCTTCCTCGATCACCTTCTGGTGGCGGCGCTGGAGCGAGCAGTCGCGTTCGAACAGATGGACGACGTTGCCGTGGCTGTCGCCGAACACCTGCACCTCGATATGGCGAGGGCTCAGCACGTATTTTTCGAGCAAGACGCGGTCGTCGCCGAACGAGGCCGCCGCCTCGCGCTGGCAGCTAGCGAGCGCTTCGGCGAAATCGGCGGCATCATCGACACGGCGCATGCCCTTGCCGCCGCCGCCCGCCACCGCCTTGATGAGGACGGGATAGCCGATCGCATCGGCCTCGGACCGGAGGCGATCGGGCGACTGGTCTTCGCCGAGATAGCCGGGGGTGACGGGTACGCCGGCGGCGATCATCCGCGCCTTGGCGGCGTCTTTCAGCCCCATCGCGCGGATGCTGTCGGGATTGGGGCCCACCCAGATCAGGCCCGCGTCCTGCACCGCCTGCGCGAAGTCGGCGTTTTCGCTGAGGAAACCGTAGCCGGGGTGGATCGCCTGTGCGCCGGTGGCTTGCGCGGCGGCGATGATGCGCTCGCCGATCAGATAGCTTTCCGCCGGGCGCGGGCCGCCGATCGCGACGGCTTCGTCGGCCTCGCGGACGTGCAGCGCGGTCGCGTCGGCGTCGGAATGGACCGCGATCGTGCGGATGCCGAGGCCGCGCGCGGTGCGGATGATGCGGCAGGCGATCTCGCCGCGGTTGGCGATGAGCAGCGATTCGATCACGGGGCGCTCCGGGGGAAATGTTGCTGGAAGTGGACGAAGTGGAGGGTACGTCGTGTCCCGGACACCGGGGGCTGCGGGGGCGAGAAACGTACCGGGGTGTGCGAGGCAGGGGCGAGGAGCGCGGCCATGCGCTATCGCCATACCACAGGCGGGAGCGTGTAGGACAGCGTCATCCGGCCTCCCCCTATCCTCCCCGAGCTTGTCTCGGGGAGGGGGACCATGCGAAGCATGGTGGAGGGGCCTGCCCGATGCTCGACAAACCGGGACGGACAGTGCGCCACGCGCGCCAGTTGCGCCGCGCGATGACGGTGCCCGAGGTCGCGTTGTGGTCGGTCTTGCGTGCGCGGCCTTCGAGTTTGAAGTTCAGGCGACAACATCCGGCGGGGCCGTTCGTCCTGGATTTCTACTGCGCGGCGGCGCGGCTGGCGGTCGAGGTCGATGGCGAGGCGCATGATCGCGGCGATCGGCCGGAGCGTGACGAGCGGCGGGATGCGATTCTGGCGGTCCATGGGATCGAGACGTTGCGGGTGTCTGCACGCGAGGTGCTGCGCGATCTGGAGGCCGTCGTCCGGCTGGTGGTGGCGGCCGCACAGGTGCGCATGCCCCTCCACCACCGGCCTGCGGCCGGCGGTCCCCCTCCCCAAGCGGCGCTTGGGGAGGAATAGGCGGGTCCCGGCGATCACATCCGGAACACGCCGAAGCTGGGCCGCTCCGAGATGGGGGCGTTGAGGCAGGCGGCGAGACTGAGGCCGAGGACGTCGCGGGTCTGCGCGGGATCGATGATGCCGTCGTCCCACAGGCGCGCGGTGGCGTACCAGGGGTTGCCCTCGTCTTCGTATTTGGCGCGGACGGGGGCCTTGAAGGCTTCGGCCTGTTCGGGGGTCCAGCTGTCCGCGTCCCGGTGGACGGTGGCGAGGACGCTGGCCGCCTGTTCGCCGCCCATCACGCTGATCCGGCTGTTGGGCCAGGTGAACAGGAAGCGGGGCGAATAGGCGCGGCCGCACATGCCGTAATTGCCCGCGCCGAAGCTGCCGCCGATCAGGATGGTGATCTTCGGCACGCTCGCCGTGGCGACGGCGGTGACGAGCTTGGCGCCATGCTTCGCAATGCCTTCCGCCTCATACTTCCCACCCACCATGAAGCCCGAAATGTTCTGGAGGAACAGCAGCGGGATTTTGCGCTGGCAGGCAAGTTCGATGAAATGCGCGCCCTTTTGCGCGCTTTCACTGAACAGCACGCCATTGTTGGCGAGGATGGCGACGGGCAGGCCGTGGATGGTGGCGAAGCCGCAGACCAGCGACGTGCCGTACAGCGCCTTGAATTCGTGGAATTCGGAGCCGTCGACCAGGCGCGCGATCACCTCGTGGACGTCGTACGGCGCACGGACGTCGTCGGGGATCAGGCCGTAGAGGTCGTCCGCCGGGTAGAGCGGGGAGCGCGCCGGGGCGATTTGCGGGCCGGTCTGTTCGGGCAGCGTCGCGACGATGTCGCGGACGATCGACAGCGCGTGGTCGTCGTTTTCGGCAACATGGTCGACCACGCCCGAACGGCGGCCGTGCGTGTCGGCGCCCCCTAAGTCTTCGGCGCTGATGACCTCTCCGGTCGCGGCCTTCACCAGCGGCGGGCCGGCGAGGAAGATCGTCCCCTGCCCGCGGACGATGATCGTCTCATCGGACATGGCGGGGACATAGGCGCCGCCCGCGGTGCAGCTGCCCATGACGCAGGCGATCTGCGGGATGCCGAGCGCCGACATGTTCGCCTGGTTGAAGAAGATGCGGCCGAAGTGATCGCGGTCGGGGAAGACTTCCGCCTGATGCGGCAGGTTGGCGCCGCCGCTGTCGACGAGGTAGATGCACGGCAGGCGGTTTTCCTGCGCGATTTCCTGGGCGCGCAGGTGCTTCTTCACGGTCAGCGGGAAGTAGGTGCCGCCCTTCACCGTCGCGTCGTTGCAGACGATCATGACCTGGCGGCCCGAGACGCGGCCGATGCCGGCGATCATGCCCGCGCCGGGGACGTCATCGTCGTAGAGGCCGTGGGCGGCGAGCTGGCCGATTTCGAGGAAGGCGCTGCCGGGATCGAGCAGGCGTTCGACGCGATTGCGGGGAAGCAGCTTGCCGCGGGCGGTGTGGCGCTCGCGGGATTTGGCGTTGCCGCCGAGGCCCGCCGTCGCGACGTCGGCGCGCAGGCGGTCGGCGAGCGCGCGGTTGTGCGCGGCGTTACGGGCGAAGGCCTCGCCGTCGCGAGCGACGGTGGTGGGGAGCGTGGGGCCGGTCATGCGGGGGCTCCGGCGGAAGGGGCGCGGCGGATTTGACGATCCTCCCCCGCCAGGGGGAGGTGGCGCCGCGAAGCGGTGACGGAGGGGGAGGACAGGGTCTCGCCGCGTTGGAGAGGACGTCGCCGCCCTCCCCCTCCACCATTCGGCTTGCGCCGAACGGTCCCCCTCCCCCTTGCGGGGGAGGAGTGCATGACCCCGATCACTGCGCCACCTTCGGCGCGGCGCCGATGAGTTCGCGGCCGATCAGCATGCGGCGGATTTCGTTGGTGCCGGCGCCGATGTCGAGCAGCTTGGCGTCGCGCATGAAGCGCTCGACCGGCCAGTCCTTGGTGTAGCCGGCACCGCCCAGGGCCTGGATCGCCTCCAGCGCGACCTTGACCGCATTTTCGCTCGCCAGCAGGATCGCGCCGGCGGCATCGAAGCGGGTGGTCTTGCCGGCGTCGCAGCTCTTGGCGACGGCATAGACATAGGCGCGCGCCGAGTTGAGCGCGACATACATGTCGGCGATCTTGCCCTGCATCAGCTGGAATTGGCCGATCGGCTGGCCGAACTGTTTACGATCGCGCACGAAGGGTACGACCACGTCGAGGCACGCCTGCATGATGCCGAGCTGAATGCCGGCGAGCACCGCGCGCTCGTAATCGAGGCCGCTCATCAGCACGCCGACGCCGCCGTTGAGCGGCCCCATGATCTGTTCGGCGGACACGTAGCAATCGTCGAACACGAGTTCCGCGGTCGGCGAGCCGCGCATGCCCATCTTGTCGATCTTTTGCCCGATGCTGAAGCCGGGCATCCCCTTTTCGATCAGGAAGGCGGTGATGCCGCGCGACCCCTCACCCGTCTTCGCATAGACGACCAGCGTGTCGGCGTACGCCGCGTTGGTGATCCAGAATTTGGTGCCGTTGAGGACGTAGCCGTCTCCTCGCGCCTCGGCGCGCAGCTTCATCGAGACGACGTCGCTGCCCGCGCCCGCTTCGGACATGGCGAGGCTGCCGACGTGTTCGCCGCTGATCAGCTTGGGCAGGTATTTCGCCTTTTGCTCCGCGTTCGCCCAGCGGCGGATCTGGTTGATGCAGAGATTCGAATGCGCGCCATAGCTGAGGCCGATCGAGGCCGAGGCGCGGCTGACTTCCTCCACCGCGACGACATGTTCGAGATAGCCGAGGCCGAGCCCGCCGTCGGCTTCCTCGACGGTGATGCCGTGCAGGCCGAGCTCGCCCATCGCGGTCCACAGCTCGGCCTTTGGAAACCAGTCGTCGGCGTCGATCTTGACGGCGAGCGGCGCGATCCGGTCGGTGGCAAAGCGCTGCGTCGAGTCGCGGATCATGTCCGCGGCCTCGCCGAGGGCGAAATCGAAATCGGGTGTCACATCCGCTCCTTATATCTTTGCACCCCTGCTACCACAGGCACGGGCGGCAGGGAAAATCGACAGCGGACGCGGCGACGTATAGATGACATCTATGATCGACCGCTATCTGATCCGCTATTGTCTTGGCGTCGTCGATCAGGGGAGCTTTTCTGCGGCCGCTGCCAGCGCGCGGGTGACGCAGCCGACGCTGTCGGCCGGGATCGCCAAGCTGGAGGCGCTGCTCGGCCAGCAATTGTTCGACCGCAGCGGGCGGCGGGTGCGGCTGACCGAGGCGGGGACGCGCTTCGTCGATCATGCCCGGCGGATCGAGGCGGAGTTCGCCGCCGCCGAACGCGCGGTCCAGGCGACGCCGCCGCATCGGCTGATCCGCATCGGCGTCGCGCCGACCGTCTCCACCATCGCGCTGGGCGCGGCGCTGGCGGCCGCGCGGGCCGCGGCGCCGGACGAACGGATCGAGATCGTCGAAGGGCGGACGAGCGAATTGCAGGGCAAGCTGGACCATGGTCGCATCGATGCGCTGCTCGGCCCCGGCGTCGCGCGCGATGGGGAGGACGTGCGGTTGTTCGAAGAAGGCTATGGCGTGGCGATGGCGACGGCGCACCCCCTCGCCCACCGCGCCAGTGTGACTGCGGAGGATATCGCCGGCGAGACGATGATCGTGCGGCGCCAGTGCGAGGCGTTGCCGCTGGTCAGCCGCTTCTTCACCGCGCGCGGCGTCCGCCCGTTCATGGCGGCCCGGACGGTGAGCGACGATCGCGCTGCGGCCTATGTGGCGGCGGGGCTGGGGATTACGGTGATGCCGTACAGCCTGCGCGCGCCGGGTGTGGCGATGCCCGCGCTGGCAGGGTTCGAGCTGACGCGGGTGGTGGGCGTACGCGTGCCGGCCGCGGCGCGGGCGCGGCTGGCGCCCAGCGGGGCATGGCAGGCGTTCGTGGCGGGGATGAGGCACGACACGGTGCCCGCCTGACGCAAACGGCGGGTCGTCTGGTCTTGGTGTCAGGTCACCCCTCCCCTTGCCAATTGCCTCGATCCAGGCATTCTATAGCCGGCTATAGAATGGAGGTGTTATGGACGGCGTGGTGGAGGGCAATCCGCATCTGTTTCTGGGTAGCCGGTTGAAGCGGCTGGGCGACCGGATGCAGGCGGATGCGGCGGCCTTTACCGGGCAGGCGGGCCTGTCGGTGCCGCCGGGGCTGTTTTCGGTGCTGGCGACGCTGGATGCGCAGACCGAGCTCAGCGTCGGCGCGCTCGCCAGCGCGCTGGGTGTTACCCAGCCTTCGATGACCAAGGCCGTGACGAAGCTGGCCGATGCCGGCTTGGTGGCGGTGTCTCGGCCGGCCGCGGACCGGCGGCAGGCCATCGTTACGCTGACCGAGACGGGGATACATGCGGTGGCGGTGGGGCGCAGATCGATCTGGCCGATGGTGGACGCCGCCGTGCAGGAGGTCACGCACGATCTGCCGGGCAGTTTCATCGCGCAGATCGCCGAGATCGAGCGCCGTCTGGACGCCCGATCGATCAGCGAGCGAGCATCCAGCAGGATCGCGGTGGACTTGCAGCCGGCCACCGACGACGCATTGCCCGCGATCGCCGCACTGCTGAACCGGGCCTATCGCGGTGCGGACAGCGGCGCCGGCTGGAACAGCGAGGCCGCGCTGATCGATGGCGACCGCACCACGGTAGCGCTGCTGCACCAGGAGCGGTCGGACTATCCCGACGCCACATTGCTCGTCTGGCGGTTCGGCGAGGCCATACAGGGGTGCGTATGGCTGAAGCCTGAGGGCGATGGCGATTGGTATCTTGGGTCGCTGGCCGTCGATCCGCGGCTTCAGAATGGCGGCGCGGGCCGGCGGCTGCTGGCGGCCGCGGAGGCATGGGCCCGGGCGCGCGGGGGCACCCGCATCCGCATGACCGTCGTCCACGTCCGAGACACGCTGATCGCCTGGTATGCGCGGCGCGGCTATCGCCCGACCGGTGACACCGAACCGTTCCCCTATGCCGACGAACGCTTCGGCCGACCCAAGCGCCCCGACCTGCATTTCATCGTGCTGACCAAATCGCTGGCAGAGGAGCGCGGGTAGCCGCGTCGCCCGCGCACGAAAAAGGGCGCGGGAGTTGCCCCCCGCGCCCTTTCCATGTCTCGCAACGCTGCGGATTACTCCGCGGCGGCGGTGCCCTTCGCGGGGCGCGTGTCGCGACGTTCGGCGATACGCGCCGACTTGCCGGTGCGGCCACGCAGATAATAGAGCTTCGCACGACGCACGGCGCCCTTGCGGACGACGTCGATCGAATCGATGTTCGGCGAATAGAGCGGGAAGACGCGCTCGACGCCCTCGCCGAAGCTGATCTTGCGGACGGTGAACGACGAGCCCATGCCCTTGTTCGACCGCGCGATGCACACGCCTTCGTAGTTCTGGACGCGGGTACGCTCGCCTTCGACGACCTTCACGCCGACCTTCAGCGTGTCGCCGGGACGGAATTCGGGGATCGCGCGCTTGGCGGTCAGCTTTTCGATCTGCTCGGCTTCGAGCTGCTGAATGAGGTTCATGACTTCAGTCCTTACGTCGCCGCGCGCCAGAGGGAGGTTGGACCCGAGCGCCCTCATGGCGCTCCCAAAGGTCCGGCCTCCGTAGCCGTGTATCGACCTCTGCCTGGTGTTGCCGCCAGGCCGCGATCTTCGCATGATCCCCCGATCGCAGCACTTCGGGGATCGTGCGCCCTTCCCATTCATAGGGACGGGTATATTGCGGATATTCGAGCAGCCCCGTTTCGAAGCTCTCGTCATCCCCGCTGGAAGGCGCGCCCATTACGCCGGGACGCAGCCGAATGCAAGCGTCGAGCAACACCAGCGCCCCCATCTCGCCGCCCGACAATATGTAGTCGCCGATCGAGACTTGTTCGATCTCGCGGCCCTCGAACAGGCGTTCGTCGAAGCCTTCGAACCGGCCGCACAGGATGATAACGCCGGGGCCGTTCGCGAGCGCGCGAACGCGGCTCTGGGTGAGCGGCGCGCCGCGCGGCGTCATGGCGAGGATCGGGCGGTCGTCGGCGACGCTGTCCACCGCCGCCGCCAGCACGTCGGCGCGCAGCACCATGCCGGCGCCGCCGCCCGCGGGCGTGTCGTCGACGGAGCGATGCTTGTCGGTGGCGAAGTCGCGGATCTGGACGGGATCGCAGGTCCAGCCCCCTTCCCTGAGGGCGCGACCGGCGAGGGATACGCCCAACGGGCCGGGGAACATCTCCGGGTACAAAGTGAGGACAGTGGCGGCGAAGGTCATTGGGTCCAGTTTTCGATTTGGAGGCCGGGAATGTCGGCGAAGTCGGCTTCGTTGTTGGTGACGATCGTCAGGCCGGTCGCCAACGCATGGGCCGCGATGAAGCGATCGAGCTTGCCGCGTCGGAACGGCACATCCGGGAAACGCCGGGCTTCCGGCATTCCGAAGGGCAGCGGCTCGATCACGGTCAGCAGCCGATCGAGCGCGACCTTCTGGTCATAATCGGTGATGCCGTACAGCGCTTCGGCGACGCACAATGTCGACGTCACGATCGTGCCCGGCTCGTGCTGCTGGACGCGATCCCGGAGAAGATCGCGTTCGCCGGCAATGAGATAGACGAGGATATTGGTATCGAGCAGAAAGCGCGGTGCGGTCATCGGCGAAGCAGCTTCCCGTCCCAGTCCAGCTCGCGCGGCGCCATGTCGAGCCGTTCGACCGGCTTGATCCCCGGACACGAGCCGTAGATGCCGGTGAGGTCGATCTTCTTCGGGACGACCGGCGCGGGTTCGACGATGAAACTGCCCCGCTCCTCGCGCAGCAGCATCTCGTCGCCTTCCTTCAGGCCGAGCGCCTTCGGCAGGCGCAGCGCGACCGAATTGCCCGATTTGAACACCTTGGCGCGATATTCGTTACCCATGCCATGCCTCCGTATAGACAGGATGTATATACATGACGGACGTGGGGCAAGGCGACGGTTCAGGGGACGACGGCGTGGACGATTGCATCATCATCGGCGCGGGGCCGGCCGGGCTGACCGCGGCGATCTATCTGGCGCGCTTTCATCTTTCCATTCGGCTGTTCGACAGCGGGTCGAGCCGCGCGGCGATGATCCCCTGTACGCGCAACCATGCCGGCTATCCCGAGGGGATTGCGGGCAAGGAGCTGCTGCGGCTGATGCGCGAGCAGGCCGAAAAATACGGTGCGTATCGCGAGGACAAGAAGGTCACGGCGATTGTGCCCGAGGGCGACGATTTCCGTATCGTCACCGATGATGGCGACTTTCGCGCGCGCACCGTGTTGCTGGCGACGGGCGTGGTGAACCACCGACCCAATATCCTGCCCGAGGTGCACGACCCGGCGCTGGAGCGCGGGCTGATGCGCTATTGCCCGATCTGCGACGGCTATGAGGTGACCGACAAGCGCGTCGGCGTGATCGGCACCGGCGACCATGGGATGCGCGAGGCGCTGTTCCTGCGCGGCTACACGCGCGACGTGACGCTGATCGCACCGGAGGCGGAACACGCGCTGGATGCAGCCTGCGCGGCGACGCTGGACGAGGCGGGGATCGTGCGCGTCGACGGCCCGTGTGGCGGCTGGGCGATCGAGGGCGACCGGATCGCGCTGGATACCGCGGGCGGGCGGATGGCGTTCGACAGCGTCTATCCGGCGCTGGGGTCGCGGATTCGGTCGCACCTGGCGATCGCGGCGGGCGCGCGGGCGAGCGACGAAGGATGCCTGGAGGTGGACGACCATCAGCGCACCAGCGTGGCCGGGCTGTTCGCGGCGGGTGACGTGGTGAAGGGGCTGGACCAGATCAGCCATGCGATGGGCGAAGCGGGCGTTGCCGCGACGACGATCCGGAATTTGCTGGCGGAGCGTGGGCGGCTTTGGCGGTGAGGTGATGGGGCGGTTTACCCCCCGTCACCCCGGACTTGGTCCGGGGTCCACTCCGCGGCGAGGGGGACGGCTAGAGGCTTTAACGACCCCCCGTGGCCCAGTGGCCCCCGGAACGAGTCCGGGGTGACGGGGGGTTTGGGGAAGCGTTACTCCACGAAGTCGGCGTTTACCGTCAGCGCGTTTGCGCTCCACTCCGGCACGGCGTCGGCGTTCATGGGGATCATGAAGCGCTTGCCGTTGGCGCGTTCGATTTCGAGCACGTCGCCGGCACCGAAATTTTCGACGAGCACGACGCGGCCCAGGTCTTCGCCCGTGGTCGACACGGCGGGCAGGCCGATGAGATCGGCGTGATAATATTCGCCCTCCCCCAGCGGCGGCAGCGCCGAGCGGGGGACGATGAGTTCGGTGCCGCGCAATGCCTCGGCTGCGTTGCGATCGGCGACTTCGGCGAAGCGGGCGATCAGGCCGTTGTTGCCCGATTGCGTCGACTTCAGCGTCAGCGCGCCGCCGTTGAAGCTCTTATAGGTGCCGAAATCCTCGGCGAAGACCTTGAGCCGCACCTGGCCGTTGACGCCATGCGCGCCGATGACGACCGCGAGAACGACGGGCGCGTCAGCCTTGGTCGGGTGATCCGTCGGTGCCTGCTGGGGCATCGTCATCCCCTTCTGCGGGATCGGTAGCGGAAACGCCCTCGTTGGGCGCGTTCACCGCAGCGTCCTCGAACGTCTCATCGGGCGCGGTGCGGGGATCGGGATCGATGGCCATGGTGCGTGAACCTCCTCGGGTAAGGACGGCTCAACGCACCAGTTTCACCTTCGATGCCTGCGCATCGGAGGGTCGGCCTCGAAGCTTACGCCTCGGTGGTCTCTTCGGCGGGAGCCTCTTCCGCCGGGGCGGCGGCAGCGGCGGCGGCCGCTTCTTCCTGCGCCTTCAGCTTCTCGGCACGCTCTTCGGCGCGCTCGGTGGCCTTTTCGCCCGGCTTGCCCTTGTTCGGGTTGTTGCGCGCCGCGCGCTCACGCACGCCGGCCTGATCGAGGAAGCGCGCGACGCGGTCGGTCGGCTGCGCGCCGTTCGACAGCCAGTACTTGGCGCGCTCGGCATCGAGCACGATGCGGTTCTCGGCGTCCTTGGCGAGCAGCGGGTTGTAGTTGCCGATCTTCTCGATGAACTTGCCGTCGCGGGGCGAACGGGCATCGGCGACGACGATGCGGTAATACGGGCGCTTCTTGGAGCCGCCGCGCGACAGACGAATGCTGAGTGCCATGGTAGTTAGTCCTTCGTTTTAATGCAGTTACAGTGTTCTGTTATTTCTTCTTGAGAAGGTTCTCGAAGCCGGGGGGCAGCTTGGGCATGCCGTCCTGACCGCCACCGAGGCCGGGCAGGCCCTTGGGGAGGCCGCCGCCCGCCTTGTCCATCATCTCGCCGAGGCCGGCGCCGCCGAGCGCGTTGCCGAGGCCGCCCATGCCGCCCTTGCCGAGCATGGCCATCATGCCCTTCAGCCCGCCCATCTTCTTGATCTTCTTCATGGCGGTGGACATTTCCTGGTGCATCTTCAGGAGCTTGTTCACCTCCTGCACCGTCGTGCCCGATCCCTTGGCAATGCGGATCTTGCGCTTGGCATTGATCAGCTCGGGCTTGGAGCGCTCCTTCACGGTCATCGAGCCGATCATCGCGTCCATGTGGATCAGCACCTTGTCGCCGCCCGCCTGCGCGAGCGCGCCCTGCGCCTTCTTCATCCCCGGCATCATGCCGGCAAGCGCGCCGAGGCCGCCCATGCGGCGCATCTGCGCGAGCTGGCCGCGCAGGTCGTTCATGTCGAACTGACCCTTTGCGAGCCGCGCGGTCATCCGCTCGGCGTCTTCCTGCTGGATCGACTCCGCGGCGCGCTCGACCAGGCTGACGACGTCGCCCATGCCGAGGATGCGGCCGGCGACGCGCGACGGGTGGAACGCCTCCAGCGCGTCCATCTTTTCGCCGGTGCCGGCGAACTTGATCGGCTTGCCGGTGACGGCGCGCATCGACAGCGCCGCACCGCCGCGCGCATCACCGTCCATTCGGGTCAGCACGACGCCGGTCAGCGGCACCTGTTCGGAGAAGTTGGTCGCGACGTTGACCGCGTCCTGACCGGTCAACGAGTCGACGACGAGCAGGATTTCCTGCGGGGTCGCGATGTCGGCGACCGCCTTCATCTCGTCCATCAGCGCCTGGTCGACGTGCAGGCGGCCGGCGGTGTCGAGCATCAGCACGTCGAAGCCCTGCAGCTTCGCCGACTGGAGCGCGCGGCGGGCGATATCGACCGGCTGCTGACCGGCGACGATCGGCAGCGTCGCGACGTCGATCTGCTTGCCGAGGGTTGCGAGCTGCTCCTGCGCCGCCGGGCGATTGACGTCGAGCGACGCCATCAGCACCTTCTTGCGATCGCGGCCCGACAGGCGCTTGGCGATCTTGGCGGTGCTGGTCGTCTTGCCCGAGCCTTGCAGGCCGACCATCATCACGACCGCGGGCGGCGTGACCGACAGGTTCAGCTCGCTCTCGTCCGCGCCGAGCATCTCGACCAGCGCGTCATTGACGATCTTGACGACCTGCTGCCCCGGCGTGACCGAGCGCAAGACGTTCTGGCCGACCGCCTCTTCGGTCACCTTGTCGACGAACTGGCGGGCGACCGGCAGCGCGACGTCAGCCTCGAGCAGTGCGACGCGCACTTCGCGCATCGCGGTCCGCACATCGGCCTCGGTCAGCGCGCCACGGCCGCGGAGGCGGTCGAATACGCCGCCAAGCCGGTCGCTCAGACTGTCGAACATCGCCTCAAATCCTCATCATACCACACAACGCAAAAGACGCCGGCGGGCGAAACCTCGCCGGCCAGCGTGCACCCGTGGGCGCGTCCTCGATCGCATTCCGTGGTGGAACGTGGGTGGGCGTGTAGGGGAAATGGGGCGTGGTGGCAAGGGGGCGGGGTTTGGGGGTGGCCTCACGGGCTTGATCCGGGGTCCCTCTACTTGCCGGCCGTGGGGAAGAAGCGGGACCCCGGCTCAGGGCCGGGGTGACGAGGGGTGGGTGTGGGGGGTGCCGATACCCCTCAGCCCACGTCATTCCCGCGGAGGCGGGAATCCATAACCTATGCCGTCGGCGATAGAAGCGCGAGGCCTGCCAGTCTGGATTCCCGCCTTCGCGGGAATGACGGGCTTTTTTGGCGAGGGCGTGCCCTACCCCTCGTCATCCCGGCGCGCGCCGGGATCCATGGTTGCGACGCATCTCGAGCGGGTGCGCAACGCTGGCCTTGCCGTGTCCATGGATCCCGGCGTGCGCCGGGATGACGAAGAAGGAGGTGCTCCTACCAACCCGCATCCGGCTGCGCGAGATACGTCTGTTCCGCCTTGGTCGACTCCCGCCCCAGCGCGGCGTTGCGGCTGGGGAAGCGGCCGTATTGCGCGATGACGTCGCGGTGGTCCTTGGCGAAGGCGATGTTCTCCGCCAGCCCCAGGTCCTCGAATTTCTCGACCGACAGGTTTTGCAGGCCGAGGTTCTCCGCGTGCATCAGCGGCATGTACAGGAACACGCGCCGCTCCGGGGGAAAGCGCCCTTCCCAGCCCTTGGCGATCGCATCCAGCGTCAGCTCGACGGCGAGGTCATCCGCCGCGAACGCCTGCGCCGTGTCGCGATGGATGTTGCGGGAAAATTGGTCGAGCAGGATGATCGCGGCGAGCAAGGCGTCGGGATCGTCGCGCCACCCCTCCGCATCGCCGCGCAGCACGCCGTCGCGCATCGCGCCGAAGCGGTCGGCGATCTGCCGGTCGAGGCCATCGTCCTTGGCGAAATGCTGTTCCTGGGTCAGGCCGAACCAGAAGTCCAATACCGCGGCCGCCATGTCATGGACTTGGGCGCCGTCCCTCACTAGATCGCGCGTCATGTCTGCTCCCGCGCCAGAGGTCATCTCCCTCGGCTGCCGTCTCAACATCGCCGAGAGCGAAACGATCCGTGCCCTGCTGGCGGGGCGCGATACCGTGGTCGTCAATTCCTGCGCGGTGACCAATGCGGCGGTGAAGGCGAGCCGCCAGGCGGTGCGGCGGGCGCGGCGCGACCGTCCTGATGCGCAGATCGTCGTCACCGGCTGCGCGGCGCAGATCGACCCCGCCGGCTTTGCCGCCATGGCGGAGGTGGACCGGGTGATCGGGAATGGCGAGAAGCTGAACCCCGCCGCCTGGGCGAGCCTGGAACCCGTCGTCGTCGGCGATATCATGGCGTTGCGCGAGACGGCCCCTCACCTCGCCGCGAGCTTCACCGGCCATGCGCGCGCGTTCGTCGAGGTGCAGAATGGCTGCGATCATCGCTGCACCTTCTGCGCCATCCCCTTCGGCCGGGGTCCCAGCCGATCGGTGCCGGCGGGCGCGGTGGTCGATCGGATCGCGGGCCTGGTCGAAGCGGGCCATCACGAGGTGGTGCTGACCGGGGTCGATCTGACGAGTTATGGCCACGATCTGCCCGGCGCGCCGACGCTGGGCCTGCTGGTCGAACGTATCCTGCGGCACGTGCCGGCGCTCGCGCGGCTGCGGCTGTCGTCGCTCGATTCGATCGAAATCGACGATCGGCTGTTCGAGCTGGTGACGGGCGAGCCGCGGGTGATGCCGCACCTGCATCTGTCGTTCCAGGCGGGCAGCGACATGATCCTGAAGCGGATGAAGCGGCGGCATTCGCGTGCACAATCCGTGGATATGGTCGCGCGACTGAAGGCGGCGCGCCCCGAGATCGCGATCGGTGCGGACCTGATCGCGGGCTTTCCGACCGAGGATGAGGGCATGTTCGCCGATACGCTGGCGCTGATCGACGATGCCGATATCGTCCATGGCCATATCTTCCCTTATTCCCCGCGCGCCGGCACCCCCGCCGCGCGCATGCCGCAGGTCGCGCCCGCTGCGATCAAGGACCGCGCCGAGCGGCTGCGCGCGAGCGCCGGACGACGCCGGGCGGCCTGGCTTGCGAGCCTTACCGGCAGCGTGCAGGACGTGCTGGTCGAGCGGCCGGGAACCCGCGGCCACGCCGGCAATTTCGCCGAGGTACTGCTGACCGACTGCGCCCCCCTCCCCGTTCGGGCTGGTGGACAGGTGGAACGTCCCCCGGACGTTCCAGTCGAGGCCGGGGGCCTCGACGACCTGTCCACTGTCGAAGCCCAACTATCCGCAAGCGTGGCGCGTGTGGAAAGCAGCCCTTCGACAGGCTCAGGGCGAACGGTAATGGAAGCGCGAACGGGACAGGTGGTGCAAGTCCGCATCACCGCTGCAACCGACACCCATCTGCTAGGTACGATTTCATGAGCACCACCCCCTCCTGGCACGAGCGCCTGCTCGGCGGCTTCAAGAAGACGTCCGACCGGCTGGTCGGCAACCTCGCCGGACTCGGCGGCGCGCGGCTGGACGATGCGACGCTGGACGAGGTGGAGGAGGCGCTGATCGCGTCCGACCTCGGCCCCGATACCGCGGGAAAGATCCGCGCGCGCCTGTCCGAAGGCACGTTCGAGCGAAACATGGAAGAGCTGGGCATCCGCCTGGTCGTCGCCGAAGAGGTGGAAAAGGCGCTCGCCAAGGTCGCCAAGCCGATCGAGATCGAAGCCTTTCCGCGGCCGCAGGTGATCCTGGTGATCGGCGTCAACGGATCGGGCAAGACGACGACGATCGCCAAGCTCGCGCACCTGCTGATGGAGCAGGACTATGGCGTGATGCTGGCCGCGGGCGACACGTTCCGCGCCGCCGCGATCGGCCAGCTCGCCACCTGGGCGGAGCGGGTCGGCGTGCCGATCGTCACCGGGCCGGAGGGCGGCGATGCCGCGGGCGTGGTGTGGGATGCCGTCAAGAAGGCGACCGAGACGGGCATCGACGTGCTGATCGTCGACACCGCCGGCCGCCTGCAGAACAAGCGCGAGTTGATGGACGAGCTGGCGAAAATCCGCCGCGTGCTGGGGCGGATCAATCCGGCTTCGCCGCATGACGTCGTGTTGGTGCTGGACGCGACG
The DNA here is from genome assembly GCA_019776145.1 of Harlomillsia oculata. Taxonomy (NCBI): domain Eukaryota; kingdom Metazoa; phylum Arthropoda; class Collembola; order Entomobryomorpha; family Oncopoduridae; genus Harlomillsia; species Harlomillsia oculata. Next base: position 8,639 of record JABASF010001234.1, on the reverse strand, counting down.
ACGGGGCAGAATGCGCTGTCGCAGATCGAGGTGTTCAAGGAAGTGGCGGGTGTCACCGGCCTCGTGATGACGAAGCTCGACGGCACCGCGCGCGGCGGCGTGCTGGTCGCGGCGGCGGAGAAATATGGGTTGCCGATCCATGCGATCGGGGTGGGCGAAGGGATGACGGACTTGCGCCCGTTCGATGCGAACGAGGTGGCGCGGATTATCGCCGGTGTCGATGCGGGGGGGCGGAAGTGATGTCGCCTATCGCCATCCACGTTCGTCATTCCCGCGAAGGCGGGAATCCAGATTGGCGAACGTCAGCGATGGAGCCGCAAGGTCAGCCAGTCTGGATTCCCGCCGCGTGGGGGTCGGTAACGTCGCCTGCACTCCGTCACCCCGGCCTTGAGCCGGGGTCCCGCTTGTCCGCGCGGTTCGAAGAAGAAGCGGGACCCCGGCTCGAAGCCGGGGTGACGGGTGGGGAGATGGCGGCATGACCCACGTTCCCCAGGAATCCTCCCCCGGCGTGCGGTTGGGTGTCGAATACGGGCCGCTGCTCGTGTTCTTCGCGGTCAATTTCCTGTTCCCCGCAGCCCTCGCCATCCGGCTGGTCGGGGCGAGCACCGGCTTCCTGTCCGACCTCGACCGCGCGGGCGCGCTGGTGATCGCCAAGGTGATCGTCGCGACCACCGCCTTCGTCCTCGCCACCATCGCGGCGATGATCGTGTCGAAGCGCAAGCTCGGCCATATCTCGCCGATGCTGTGGATTTCGGGCGGGTTCGTCGTCGTGTTCGGCGGGCTGACCGTCTATTTCCACGACCCGAAGTTCATCCAGATGAAGCCGACCCTCGTCTATGCGATGTTCGCGGTTCTGCTGGGCTTCGGCCTGCTGACCGGACGGCCGCTGCTGGAAGGGTTGCTCGGCACCGCCTATCCGGGGCTGACGGCCGAGGGCTGGCGTAAGCTGACGCGCAACTGGGCGCTGTTCTTCGTCGTGATGGCGGCGCTGAACGAAGCGGTGTGGCGCAACACGAACTGGGATTTCTGGGTCGGGTTCAAGCTGTGGGGCGCGATCCCGCTGACCCTGTTGTTCGCGTTTGCGAATATCCCGATGCTGCTGCGGCACGGGCTGAATACCGACGCAAATCCGGAGGCGGATATTCCGCCTCAATAAGTCCTCCCCCGCCAGGGGGAGGTGGCGCCGCCGCAGGTGGTGACGGAGGGGGCGGACAGGGCGAACCTTGCGTTCGCGGATACGCCCCCTGCACCACCGGCTGCGCCGGCGGTCCCCCTCCCCCGCTAAAGCGAGGGAGGAGTTTGGGGCGTTACGCCGCGTCGAAGCGCTTGCCGGCCTCGTCCCAGTTCACGACGTCCCACCACGCCTTCAGATAGCCGGGGCGGTCGTTCATGTAGGTGAGGTAATAGGCGTGTTCCCACACGTCGTTACCCAGGATCGGCGTGCCGGGTTCCTTGGCATCGTCCATCAGCGGATTGTCCTGGTTCGGCGTCGACGTCACCTTCAGCGCGCCCGACGAATCCTTGATCACCCAGGCCCAGCCCGAGCCGAACTGGCCCGCGCCCTTGGTGTTGAAGTCTTCCTTCAGCTTGTCGAGGCCGCCGTAGGCGTCGATCGCATCCTTCAGCGCGCCCGACGGCTGGGTCGAACCCTTCGGCCCCATGATCTTCCAGAAGAAATCGTGGTTCCAGAAGCCGCCGCCGTTGTTGCGGATCAGCGGGGGCAGCGACGAGATCATGCCGAGGATCTCCTCGATCGTCTTGCCTTCCAGCTTCGGGTCGGCGGCGACGCCTTCGTTCAGCTTGTTGGTGTAGGCGGCGTGATGCTTGTCGTGGTGGAAGGTCATCGTCTCCTTCGAGATGACCGGCTCCAGCGCGTCATAAGCGTAGGGCAGCGGCGGCAGTTCGAATGCCATGGGAAAGGCTCCTTCCAAAAGGTGGGGACGTTGCGTCCCCGCGTTAACGCGGAAGCGGGCCTAACGCTCCCACGCCGTTACGCAAGCGTGATGACGGCGAACCCGTCACCCCGGACTTGATCCGGGGTCCCGCTTTGTATGACGGGCGGGGAGAAGAAGAAGCGGGACCCCGGCTCTGCGGCCGGGGTGACGGTGATGACGGAGTGCCCCCCCTACTTCGTCACCCCGGACTTGGTCCGGGGTCCACCGGGCCGCGAGGGAACGGCAAGAGGCTCCGGCTGTCCCCCTCGCCGCGGAGTAGACCCCGGACCAAGTCCGGGGTGACGGTGTGTGGGGCGGGCGGCGTCCCTCACCCGTTCGCGTTGATCAAGTCGTGGCGGCGCAGCGCGTGGCGCAATTGGTCGTAGCTCAGGCCCAGCGCCTCCGCCGTCGCGCGCTGGTTGAAGCGGTGCTCGGCGAGTGCGCGGGCCAGCAGTTCGCGTTCGAAGCGGGCGACGCGCGACTTGAAGTCGGACGGGCCGGCATCGCAGGCGGCGACGGGGCTGTCCTCCACCTCCGCCGACGGGGAGGATGGCGCGGGAGCCGGCGTCGGCGTGCTGCCGCCGCTCGCCCCGCGCCGCGCACCGTCCTGCGGGCGATAGGGCGAGGCGAAGGGGTCGATCTCGATGCCGTCGACCGGCCCCTCGCCTTCCCAGCGATAGACCGCGCGCTCCACCACGTTGCGCAGCTCGCGCACGTTGCCGGGCCAGCGGTGCGTCAGCAGCTGGTCGAGCGCACGCGGGCCGAAGCCGGGCCAGCGCTCCCAGCCGATCTCTGACGCCATGCGCCGCCCGAAATGATCCGCCAGCACCGCAATGTCGCCGGAGCGCGCGCGCAAGGGGGGCAGCGTCACCACCTCGAAGCTCAACCGGTCGAGCAGATCGGCGCGGAACTCATGCGCGTCGACCTTGTCGGGCAGATGTTCGTTGGTCGCCGCGACGATACGCACGTCGACACGCATCGGCCGCGACGATCCGATCCGCGTCACCTCGCCATATTCCACCGCGCGCAGCAGCCGGTCCTGCGCCGCCATCGACAGCGTGCCGAGCTCGTCGAGGAACAGGGTGCCGCCATGCGCCTCTTCGAACCGCCCCGCGCGCGCCTTGGTGGCGCCGGTGAAGGCGCCCGCCTCATGCCCGAACAATTCGGCCTCGATCAGCGATTCCGGCAGCGCGGCGCAATTCATGATGACCAGCGGCTGGTCCCAGCGCGGCGACAGGCGGTGGAGGCGCTCGGCGACCAGCTCCTTGCCGGTGCCGCGTTCGCCGATCACCAGCACCGGGCGGTCGAGCGCGGCGGCGCGACTGGCCCGTTCCAGCGCGTCCAGAAAGGCGCCCGATTGACCGATGACCTGTGTCGTCCGCTGCATCGCCAACTTCTGGCGGAAAACACCAAGAATGCGCAAGTGTTCATCGGTGGTCCAGGAAAATAATACACTCCGAAACGGCGGAAATCCGCCGTTTTCGGAATTGGCACGCCTCCTGCAATGCTGCTGGCATACCGCATCGAGCGGCACACAGACACCAAGGTTTTCAGGAGGTTTCCATGTTCAACACCGAGATCGGTCGCAAGTTTGCCGCCATCGTCTGCACCGTCCTGTTCAGCGCGACCTGCGTCGCTGGCGCGGTGGGACCGGCGACGGCACACCAGACCAGCGTGACGACCGCCCGCCAGGTTGCGTAAAGCGGTCCCAAACCGGGGCGGGCCACGGTCCCGGCCCGCCCCGGCCATGATTTTGAGGAGCACCGACACGATGGGCATCTTTTCCCGCACCCGCGACATCGTCGCCGCCAATTTCGCCGACCTGCTGGAAAAGGCGGAAGATCCGGCGAAGATGATCCGCATGATCATCCTCGAAATGGAGGAGACGCTGGTCGAGGTGCGCGCCAGTGCCGCCCGCACGATCGCCGACCAAAAGGAAATGCGCCGCCACATTAACAAGCTCGACCAGCTGCAGGCGAGCTGGCAGGAAAAGGCGGAACTGGCGCTGTCGAAGGACCGCGAAGACCTGGCCAAGGCGGCGCTCGTCGAGAAGCAGAAGGCCGGCGACATGGCCGAGCAGCTGATGATCGAGGTAAAGGTCCTGGACGATGCGCTGCGCGCGTCGGAAGAGGATATCGCCAAGCTGCAGAAGAAGCTGACCGAGGCGCGCGCCAAGCAGTCCAACGTCCAGACGCGGCTGGAAAGCGCCAACAACCGCTACCGCCTCCGCGAGATGTACGCCGGCCCCAAGACTCACGAGGCGTTCAGCCGCTTCGACATCCTGGAACGCCGCGTCGACGATGCCGAGGGCCGCGCGGAAGCGCTGGGCCTGGGCGTGCCGAAGACGCTGGAAGAGGAAATCGCCGAGCTGCGCCAGAGCGACAAGGTGGATGCCGAACTCGCCGCGCTGAAGGCGCGCCTCAAGAAGGAGGATTGAGATGGAGGATATCGCCGTCCCGGCCATCCTGTTCGGATCGCTCTTCATCGGCGCGCCCTGGGTGATCCTGCACTATGTCACCAAGTGGAAGCAGGCACCCAAGATCACCGACGAGGACGAGAAGCTGCTGGACGAGATGTATAATCTCGCCCGCCGGCTGGAGGATCGCCTCAACACCGTCGAGCGGATCGTCGCCGCCGACAACCCCGACTTCAAGCCGAGCCTGACCGCTCAGCAAGCCCATTATCAGCTCGACCGGAGGAACTGAGATGTCCGCCCGCACCCAATTCTACCTCGACAAGCCGAACGGCAAGGTGTCCGGCGTCTGTTCGGGGATCGCCGACTACACCGGCTTCGACATCACCCTGGTCCGCGTCGCCATGGTCATCCTGACCGTCGCCACCTCCGGCTGGGTCCTGCTGGGCTATATCGCCGCCGCGTGGCTGGCGCCCAAGAAGCCGGTCGACCTGTACGAGAGCCACGAAGACGCCAAATTCTGGCAGGGCGTGCGCACCAACCCGAAGCGGTCGACCACCGAGGTGCGCAGCAAGCTGCGCGATATCGACCGCCGGCTCGCCGACATGGAACTGCACTACACCAGCCGCAACAGCCGGCTGGCCGAGGAAATCGACAGCCTCCGCTGAGCCTTTGCCTCGCGAGCTGAAAGAGGGGATACGACCATGAGTAACTTGGGGATACTCGTACCGATCGCGATCTTCACGATCGGGCCGGCAAGCTGGGTCATCAACAACTGGATCCGCGTTCGCCACGGCTATGAACCCGATCGCTGGCGCAGCCGCCACGAGCGCCGCCACGGGGGTTCGCCCGACGCCGAACGCACCATCGGCCTGCTGACTCAAGAGAATGACAAGCTGACCGGCCAGGTCAGCCGCCTGGAGGAACGGATCGCCGTCCTCGAACGCATCGCCACCGATCCCGCCGAGCGCACCGCCCGCGAGATCGAAGCGCTCCGCGACCGCTGACGCGAAAGGGAAAACGTCATGTCCCCCGAAGTCTATTCCATCGTCCAGGGTATGTTTCCGCTGACCGCGCTCATCATGGTGATGGCGATGGCCGGCTGGATCATCACCACCTGGCTGCGGGTCAAGAACGGCTATCCGCTCGACGGCGCCTGGGGCCAGGCGGTCTATCCGCAGAAGAACGAGGAGACGGCCGAGCGCGTCAAACTGCTCAGCCAGGAAAACGCGCAGCTGCGCGCCGAACTGGGGTCGATCAAGGACCGCCTCGCCGTCGTCGAACGCATCGCCACCGATCCTGCCGAGCGCACCGCTCGCGAGATCGACGCGCTGCGCAGTCATTAAGAAGGACACGCATCATGGGTCCCGATCATGTCTTCTGCATGGCACTGGGTGCCGCGATCACGCTGGCGATCCAGTGGTACGGCCAGCGCAAGGTGAAAAAGGCGATCTCCGCCCCCGATCTGGCGGCGCGCCACGATATCGAGCTGCTCGACGCCGAGAACGCCCGGCGCATCGGCCAAATCGACCGGTTGCAGGAACGGCTCGCCACCGTCGAGAGCATCGTCACCGACCGTTCGCACCGCCTCGACCGCGAGATCGAAGCGCTTCGGCTGGAGGCCAACTGACATGTCCGCCATGCTCATCCCGATCCTCGGCATCTGCTGCGGCCTGCTCGCGATCTTCGGCGGCGTCTTCGTCAAGCCCTGGTTCGCGCTCCAACAGCGCCGGATGGAGATCGAGGCAGACAAGGTCGCCGAGAAAGCGGCGCAATATGCCGCGCAGACCGAACGGCTGGAGGAGCGCGTCCGCGTGCTCGAACGCATCGTCACCGATCGCGGCGCCGACCTGGCGCAGGAGATCGAACGGCTGCGCGACGAACCGGCGGTGAAGCGCCTGCCCGTCAACTGACCCTCCTTCCCTTCCCCACGGAAAGACGACACCCATGAACCCCGCAGAAATGATCGTCGCGATCGTCGCGCTGGTGGTGATCGGCGGCGTGCTCCGCGCCCGCTTCAACGCCTTCGGCCCGCGCCAGGCGGACCGGTTTCAGCCCGACATGACCGACGACACCCGCCGCCTCACCCAGGAGGTGCGCGACCTGAAGGAGCGCATCCAGGTGCTGGAGCGCGTGATCACCGACAATCGCAGCACGAGCGATCTCGACCGCGAGATCGAGCGGCTGCGCCACCGCTGAGGAGACGGACGATGACCGATCCCGAACTGTATCTGACGCTGTCGCTGTCGGGCCTCGCCGGCCTGGCCATGGTGACCACCGCGGGCCTGTCCGGCTGGCGCAGCTGGCTGACGCTGAAGCATTCGCAGCTCGATGCGCAGGCCGACGCGCTGCCCCCCGTCCATTCCGCGGGATCGCGGATCGAGATCGCGGACCTGAAGGAGCGGATCCGCAAGCTGGAAGCGATCGCGGCGGGCGTCGACCTGTAAGGCGGATCCCCATCCGGCCAAATGAGAAGGGTCCTTCCACGCCAGGGGGCATCGGGATGAACGGCCCCCGGCCGTTCGATACCGTGCCGGGGGCATGATCGACCCGATGCGGTGACGGAGGGGCCGGTCGGCAACATGCGCTGCGGCCAAGCGCCGACCTGACCTCCTCCCTCCGTCATGCCTGCGGCATGCCACCTCCCCCTGGCGGGGGAGGAGTGAGTTGGCCTGTGGGATCGGGATCAGCCGGCGGCGGCCGGCTTCAATGTCGCCGAATCGAGATGCCAGCGCAATTGTGCCGCGCTCGCGCCGTCCACGCCGTTGACGCGGCGGACGACATAGCTTCCCGCAAACCGCTGGCGCGCGCCAGCGTCCGTCGTTGCCTCCACCGTGACGGGCACGGTCTGGTAGACGGAGCCGGCGGCGCCCTCCGCCGGGGGCAGCGTGCCGACCGTCACGCGGGTGGCGCGGGTCTTGGCGAACCCCTGTTCGAAGCCCTTGAAGGTCTGGCCCGGTCGGCCATCGTCGCCCCATTGCGTCCAGGCGGTGGCATAATCGTGCGCGTTGATCGCGGAATAATAGCGCCGCACCACGTCGGCCGCAGCCTGTCCGCTGGTCGGATCGACGGTACAGCCGGCCATGCGCGATCCCTTCCCGTCGAACAGCGCGCAGGACCGGGCGATCTCGTCCTCGATCATCGCGCAGCTGTTGGCGGCGTTGCCGGGCGATGCGGTCGCGGGCAACCATCCCGAACGGACGCGCTGGGCGTTGGAGATCATGCGCAACAGCATGGACGCGCTGGCCGAGCCGACGAAGGAGATGACGTTGGCCGAGTGGGTGGCGCGCGGGTAGGGCTCTCTTTTCGTCACCCCGGACTTGATCCGGGGTCCCGCTTCTCCACCGGTCGGCCAATAGCGGGACCCCGGATCAAGTCCGGGGTGACGGGATTGTTGGGGTGACTGGCTGGTTAAGGGCTCAGTCCCCCGCCGCCAGCACCGCCGCCACCTCCTCCTCCGAAATCCCGAACGCACCGGCGAGGCCGGTCACCGACGCGCCGCGCTTCGCCAGCACGCGGATGCGGTCGGCGTCGACCAGCGTCGTATAGCCGCGCGTGTCGCGCTGTTCGCGGACGACGTCCTTGCGACCGGAGCCGCGCGGGCGGCGTGCCTCGCGGGCATGGGGGTCGCGGGCGGCGGCCTGTTCCTCGGCCTCGCGGCGGGCGGTGCGCGCCTGTTCGCGCTGCGCGGCCTCCGCCTCGCGCTCGGCGGCGCGGGTTTCGAGGCGGCGCTCGGTGTCCGCGACGCGCGCCGCGGCGCGGGCCTCGCGGGCTTGGGCGCGTTCGGCGGCGCGCGCGTCGGGGCTGGCGTTGGTGCGCACGCGCAATCCGGTGGAGGGGCCGACGCCCCAGCTCTTGTCGACCACGTGTGTTCGAATCCTGGTGAACGGGGCTGCGCGCCTAGCAGGTCGTCGCACAGCGCGACACCTTCGGCGGTGTCGGACGTTGTCGCCGCCGTACCGAATCGTGAAGGAGCCTGCCATGACCGCCATCCGCTGCCTGATCGCGCTGCCGTTGCTGGCACTCGGCGCCTGCGGGTCGGGCGGGGGGGGCGCCTCCACGACCGGCGAGGCGGAGGCGACGCCCATGGTCGCAGCGAGCGCCACGCCGCGCGCGCCATCGACCCCCAAGCCGGCGCGCACCAGCGTCGCCGCATCGCAGCCCCTGTCCTGCGCCGCGGAGATCGGAACGGCGGCCGCAGCGAAGCGGGTGGCGATCTGCCGCGACGTCTCGCCCGCGACGCACCCGCCGTGCAACGCCGCCAACAGCTGCGCGATGATCGAGGACGAGAT
>JABASF010001233.1:0-24693 GCA_019776145.1 Harlomillsia oculata | reverse complement strand
AAACTGTAATTTAGTTTCCAAAGATGTAATAATTTTGGAAGAATTTTGTAGTTTGGAAGAGAATTAAGCAATTGTTTCAAAATATAGTACGTGAGCGGGTTTGAACAACTGATGGACGGGGTCATTTTGGAACACGGAAGTTTCAGTCCATGCCACTTTCGTCTTCGTGTGAATGACCGTTTGGCGAAGCACTCACCTGCATCGAAAAGAAAGTATTTACACTCTTTTGTGAAAATTTTCAAAAACTCAATCAATAAATGAATATTCACATGACATTTTGAAAACTTGAACCTACCCGTCTGTAGTATCGGGTGCACTCGACATGGCTGCAAGCGTAGGTCACGTACATCCCGCCAGTAACAAATTCCCGTGTCATTACATTCGTATGCTCAGCTTCATGTTTGCCCCATTTTTGAGTGTGGATCCACCTGTTTCCCTCATGATGTACAACGGACTGGAATGAATCAAGATAAACAATAGTATGATATAAATAGTACCTTCGCAACTCCGTGCCTGCCACCTAATAATTATGGTGTTAAACAATGTTGAATGGTTGATTTCATTAAATGTCATTCTCACCAAGCATAAACGTGAATCGGGAGTGATTTCCTCAAACTCCTGATCAAAGTTGAAAAGAATCTCAGATGTGACAAAGGCGATGTTGGTTATGACGTGCCATCCGTCGGCTTTTCTTGTGATGGTCACTGTTGGAGATGCCTTCTCGGCAATTTTTCGTTTCCCGAGATTGACCCCCATTGCCTTCAAGTATGCATCAAAATTGTCACCACCCCCGCTCTCATACTTGTAAACACCTCCCGGGTTGAAATTATCCGTCATGTTAAATTAAAGTGTTACTCTTTTGGCCATCGAATGATATTTACTAATGCCCCGTCTTAATAATGGTTAGCGGGGTTATATACTGACCATTAATATTGTTGCTTTGCCTACTTGGTAAAACCCAGGGTGCTTTGACACAGCACCCTGGGTAAAACCATGACATTGCAATAATTTGATTTCCATGGAAATGTGTCATGTTTGTTACAAGGAAACGACGAAACGAGATTAGGGCGGAAAAATACTCTGGACCCACTCTGGACTGTAATTTGTAACCATTCATTTCCCTGTGAGCGATAATCTGTAATTTCAAAAAAATTGGATCTCCTCCAGCTTAAAATTGTTTTATCGAAGATCAAATCGTACCTTTTATTATTATCATCATCATGGCGAATTCATCTGGAAAAGACGTTACCGGGACGTACACACTGAGCAAAAGTGATAACTTTGAAGAGTACTTGAACGCTTTAGGTATGACTTTGATCTGATTTCGTAAGCATGATACTGATAAATCAAGGGGATTTCATTTTGACTCGTATGGATTCATTTCAAATGGAACATCGTTTGACTTTGCTCTGTAGGTGTTGGTTGGACATTGCGAAAAATGTCAGTGGCTGCGACTCCAACGGCTGTTATTACAAAAGAAGGGGAGAATTGGAAATACGTGACGAAAACCACATTCAAGACGACTACCATTGACTTCAAAATGGGCGAGGAGTTCGAGGAAGAGACCGGTGACGGTCGTAAATGCACGGTATGCACCTGGACACACATTAATTATGGGCTCATTCATTTCATTCTTTCATCGACATGACCCTAATCTCTGTATTTGTTTATTTTTTGCAGTCCGTCGTGCAAGTGAAAGGCCCGGGATTCTGGACCCACAAACAGAAATGCGAAGATGGGAAAGAATACATGATCACTCGAGAGTTCAAAGGCAATTCGATGACGATGATCTTGGAAGCTGGTGGAGTTGTGTCTACCCGAGTTTATGAAAAGGTACTCGCAACAAAATTCTGAAAACATAGCTGCATTATGCATCATAATTAATATAATCAAACATAGTGATTCGGTTCACCTTATGACCTTGACCTTTATTATGCTCTTTCACAGGAGAACACGGATTAAAAATTCAGGTCTCATGGATTTTGGAACACAATCAGTATACGTCTGCTAATCAACTTGAATTATATCGCCAAAATTAGCATACGTTTTCTAATATAGTTTGACATCACTCTCAAATTAATGTCATTATTACATGTACTAGTCGTACATTACTATATTTACTAAATTATGGAGTTATAATAAAAAATTTAGTCCGCACATTCAAAAATAGTGTTTTGTCTGTCATAAAGATTTTTTTGAAGGGGAAAGTCACGTGGACGTAAAATTGATGTTAGAAGTAACTATCTTACTATAGGTACGTGTAGTTTATTTCGAGAAATTGGTTTTATAGAAATGAAATCATTTAGAAAAAGTCACGAAGTCTTGTAACTGTAAATGAAGAGGGAAAGTATAAACGTGGAGAGACAAGGTTCTTGCATTGTTGGGGAGAGGGAAAGAAGGCAAGGAAAACTTTGATGATGACGATGACAAACCTGCACACCCTTGCCTTCTCGGTACAATAATAATTCCACTTGTGTGTGTGTATGACAAGAAAAGAAACTTTTTGAACAATACACCCTCAAAGAACAAAGATTTCTCTCTCTTGTAAGAAAACCATCCATATGAGCCTATGAGCACAGAGAGAGAAACTCACGCTGTGATTCTCTCTTTCTCTCTCTCTTCACAGAAGAACCATTTCACTTTTGGTTCAGTATAGCCTCCTTCTTTTATGTGCAATTCAGAAAATTCCTATATAAAAGATGCGCTTTCTCCACACACAGCCCTGTTATACAGCAGAGAACGTATTATAAATGAGTTGAGAGGACAAGTCTATTGTGTTACTATTATCACGGATGAAAGCTGGATTGCAAGTGTAGCTAAAGTTATGAATTCTGATTTAGTCTTTTGCTACACACGCATTTTCTTATATAGGTTTCTTTCTCTTTTCTCATTGTCGTCTCCTCGTGTGTTTTGTATTGTGTGTACTATGTTGTGTACCTTTGTCACTTGACCTCCCACATGTCACATGAGTTTACTACTACTACTCAACAAAACCCGTTTCATATCTGATATAAAAGGACCAAGGTGGAGAGAAAGGAAAAGTTGTGGATTTTCCTGTGGATTTGTCCTGTAAGGAAGTTGATCTTCACACGCCGCTGGTGAAAAAACCATAAGTAAGAAATGACAGACATGTGACAGTGCAAAAATGAGAAAGACCGGCAAGAAGGAGTTTTGTGAATTTTTCATCTTCTTTTCTTTTGTCACGGTTTTTTGAAAGATGTAAAATGTGTTAATTTTTAGTTCATTTTTCATTTGATCAGGAATTTTAAGGGATTTTTTCTGGAACAAAAAGAAATTGACGTCGCACAGTCAGAAGGCATAATGGACTATATCGTGAAGGCGTTAGCGTTCAATGGGCAGAGGTTGAACTCTTTTTCGGTTCCTTTTGTGTATCGAAGTGTAGGTGGTCCAAAGTGACTGTCAGACACAAAGACAGTGGCGAAATCCGATTTTTTTCTTCTGGAAGTGCTCTTGCGGCCCATCGACGGATAATGTGGTCTTTCCATTCCATCGTCGTCATGTGTGGATGTGGAGTGGTACGATGACATTACTTCCATAAAGGTTTTGTTATATTTATATGTGGCTTTTTCAGATGTGATCGATCTGACTAGACCTTTAGAAATTGTATATATAGGAACTTTACTTGTCTCCTTTTTATCACCAAAAAAAGCATCGCATTGAAAAGAGAGAGAGTCAGAGTAGAGAGAGAAAGTTCGTGACCGTATGTGTATGTGTGTGTCTTTTGTCCGAAACAAGCCAAGAGGACTAAGAGATAGACCTTTAGCTTTTACAAGGCAGTTGACAGAGTGGAGAAACGCTCCAGTGTCGCCTATTGATCCACCTGTCATTATTCCTACAGTATTTTCCATTTCATGTCTCATCTCTCATGTGTCTTCGCTCTCCCTGCACTTAAACCAAGTACTGCTCCAAATCCGACACACAATTCCAACTTCCAACCTTTTCGTCACTTTATTATAGTATTTCTCTTGTGTTAACGTTAACGTAGCTTAGTAATGATAGAACGACGACGTCGACGACGACAGACAGGGACAGCATGGCAACGGCAACGGCAGTCATCATCATCGTCAATGTCGCCAATGAGTCTGTGTAGTACACACAGCAACATCACAACATGTCATGTCATGGCTTTTTGGTGTTTTTGTCCCATACACCATACATTCATTTCATCCCTTCATCATCCACGAGACGATAGGCGTTTTAACAACCCACTAACTCAAGTACACTTTGCGTCGAATGGAAATCCTTTCATCTCGCATTCATTTGCACTCGCAGTTTCTGTTCCAGCATTGGAAATCTCTTTGAAAATTAGTGATGCTAAAGTTTTGCGCTTTTTCCTTGGAATTTCTATTATATAAAACATTTCCGCTGTTGCTTTCTAACTCAATGATAACTATATGATGACCTCACCTCACATTGAACGCAACGAACGTTTGTGCTTTTATAGGAATTGATGGACCTGTATACTAAAAATGAAAGCGAATGCAATTACGACCCAACTGTCATTTCCTGTTTTGAACAAACAATGCCCGGGAGTTACCGCATTTGAGTTTTTGTTATAGTATTGTTTGTATGAGAATTGAAGGCGGTGTCTTGTTTTCATTTGTTAAATTATTGACTTGGAAATGACTACGGATGAGTTGGGAAGTGAAAGCTTGAAAAATGCACACGCACCCTCAAAAAAGTCAGTCAAGGAAATTGTAATGATGACGATGACAAAGCTCTCTCCTGGAGAACATTGAGTGAGTAATCACCTCCTGGAACTACAACACGAAATGCACATAATAATCCTGCCCTGCCTTGTTGCAGTTGTTGTGTGGGGTCCTGCTCCGCCCACGATGCTACGCATAAAGAAGTCCAAAAAGTATATCAACATGTAACAAACAACTGAACTGTCGACAATGCAATGTCAAAAATGACCTTTTTGTATATATAAGTCATAGTGAGTGTGTTTTGAATGGAAAAAATGCACTTTTCAATCCATAAAAATGCTTGCCGCACGGACTCATTAATGATGAACATTTGGGTAAACACAGGCGGGTGGGCTTTATGAAAAACTTCTCGTTGGACATTGCACGCAGAGTCACTGGAGAATTCAAGAGAAACCTTGAAAATTCTCCATGCAAGGAAGCCGGCTTTCATTTTGCATAAAGTTCCAATAATTTCGTTTCTCCTTTTCGTCTCCTCTGTCCTCTCAGTCCTCTCCCAAGAAATTGCTGTGTGAAATCTCAGATTTCCTTATGAAGCAAAATCTTACTGCTCGCAACAGTCGCAACTCATCATAAAGTTTATTCATTAATCTAATGCTTTATATAGAACTTTATATCAAAACCTGCTGCTTTCTATAAGGACAAAAGACGGAAATATCCTCCATTTCATAATCCGGGTGGTTTATGACTGTTTTCTATTAGTGCGGGAAGGATTAGAAACTCCCGTAAGTTTTCTTAGGATTTATTCATTACTACAGTTTTCCACTTGTGTGTTTCACAGTTTAGTATTACTACTTTGTAATGTAAGGATAAGGTTTTCTTGTGGTTTCTCCAGTTTTTGCAAGCACTCCGGTTTTAAGACCCATTTCACACACCGAAATGTCGGGACGACGAAGATTTTCTTCAAATTTTTTGAATAATGTTTGCTATTACGAACCCCAAAGTACTCAATTTGATCAGAAGCCTTGAATCTTTGAATCATCATTGTAAACTGTTGGTTTATGACTTTGGTAATGGCGTCATGAAGGATGTCAGATTGTTGATCAATCCATTTACGCAAAAAAATGATGTCTGGAAAATAACGGCAAAAGTCTCGACTGCGGTAGCTGGTGAACGAAAAGCATAAACACGTAAAATAGGGCTTATGGATTATAAAAGTTACGGAATGAAAGAAAGCAGTTGATTTTGGAACTTGAATTAACATCTTTCGGTATACAAAGTGGTACAGCAAAAGTATACTATAAATCATCAGTGTAATAGTTATCGACAACAATTTACTATAATACTCGCTATTTCTCTGAAGGCAAAATCTGTTCTAATGAATAGCAAAAAAGAGTTTGATTCTTAGACCTTGGGTTTTTGGCGGTGTCGGTAACATCCGGTAGATTACATTTTTGGCAATTTCTTTTTCGAACACCTTATGAAAAGTACAAGTCTGCGCTTGACACTTTTTTTCGAAGGAGAGCCAAGGCAAAAGGCAAGAAGGCAGGGGCAAAGGCAACTCCGGTGTATTTTTTTACGCTATTCAGATGCTTACGGCGAAAGCACTTTGATCAAATTATCGTTCATATGGAATTTCCCGTGTGTCCTGCTTTCAAAGTTCGATATAGGAGGAATATTCAAAAGACATCTTGAGTATAAATATGGGTCAAGCTGACACTTAATAATACTTGATGGAAAATTTTTGTCTATGCTGGCACTTGGTGTTTTGTAATGTGTCCTTTCGAGTCCTATCGACCGTGACTGTGTGCTCCTTTGACGATGTCGACGTCAAGGAACGGAGTTGTCGTTTGTGTATGCTTATGCTGATGTGCCAAACTGCTATTACTTACAAGGTGCTTTTCTCCTTGGTTTTCTTTTCAAAACATAGGAAGCATTCACACACACACACACAATCATCACTTTGATCACGGCGCCCGCGTTTTCCCTAAAGAGGTCCAAGTGCGGTGAAAGACCATCCATATTTTCATTTCAACCCGGGCTTCCTGACCTTACAAAAGCACCGGGTGGGCAATTTATTGTGTCGTGTGGGCGATACGGCATGAGAGAAGACATGACGGCCTCACGGCTTCTGGCACAATGTCACGCTTTTGTTCCCGCTTCGGAGTAAAAAGGACCTTTTCATGCACACTCGCCTCTCTGATGTGTCAAGTCACTTGGATACAAATAAGGGCTCTTTTCGTTCCTATGATTGATGACGTTTTACATCTCAAACCAAAGGGAATGATCGCATATATACTCGAAAATATAATGTTATACCTCTTTAAACCTTCTTTTTCCAAAAGATACCTTATTTCTTCGATCAAAGTCGCGGCTTTCCTATGATTGATGACGTTTTACATCTCAAACCAAAGGGAATGATCGCCTTATACTCGAAAATATAATGTTATACCTCTTTAAACCTTCTTTTTCCAAAAGATACCTTATTTCTTCGATCAAAGTCGCGGCCTTCAACTTAGCAACTCTGAACTCTGAATTTCTTGCAGTTTGATTTCTTGCCCCTTTTGAACAAGCCTACGAGCCACTTTTTCGCAAAAAATGTTCAAAAATGCATTTCTTTTGAATAAAATACGCACAAGTGCGTATATGTACACCACGGTATACACCGAACCAAAAAATCGTGCAGTTTATAGTTTATATAATACTCTCTCAACACTTTCATTTTGAAAAGGTAACGAAAAAAAGAAATACAGATACGTATTATATGTACCATTCCAGGTTCCACATTCGTGAAATTCGTGACTTTATCAGATAGCAGAGAATTAGAGAGTGAAAAGGAACGTCAAATAACCCCAACAGCAATTGAGCTGCTCCTTGCTGCTTGTTCCACACGACTCTTTTCAGGACTTTTTAAGTGACTCACAGTGCGAGACTTCCTTATTCACTCTATTTAGCCAAATTTCACTCTGATCACATCTCTTTCCACTTACGAAAACGGAAAACGCAATTTTCGTTCGTGTACTTGCACAGTTTCGAAAAAGTCAGGGTTTTATAATACCCAAATTAATGCAAAATACACATCTCTGCTTGCTGTTCATTAAGTTTTGTGCAAAAACAGCGACTGCAGGATGAGAAAAATTAGCACAACGAAGCTCGTGAAGAAGCATCGTACCTCTATATATTGTCCATATAAAAGATTCGAAAACTGGGAAAGACATGAAATGTGCCGTTCGAATAACAACGAGGTTGATTTTTCCCCCAATCACGCATAAAGCACATAAGGAAATTTGGTTCCTCAACTTACTATGATGAATGATTTTTTCCCATTTACTTCAGCACATTGGTTTTGATACGAGAGAATTTGCCATAAGCGCTCAGAATCTCAAGAAAAAAGCATAAAAAGGAAAAAAGACGAATGAAGAATAGGCACACGACGGTCTTCCTGAAGGATCATCCATCAACTTGCATTTTATTACACACAAACCCTAAAGTTTATGTACGTGGTGGCCCATGCAGACAAGCGGACACAATTTTCTTTCTCCCGCATTCTTTTCTGCTTCTTTTTTCTCTCCAGTCTAAGTACATTTTGGTTCATCATTGAATAAACGACTGAGTTGCGTTTCACTTTCAGGTCTGACCTTTTGCTTTTCCGATTTCATGTTTCTTTTTCTCGAAATACTATATTCAAAAATATTTCTTTTTATGAGTACGTCCAACTTCTACTAAATATGTCGCTATGTAGAGATGACGATGACCATATATGACGGACAAGTGACAGCATCTTACGTTACGACACGATGAGCTTAAAAAATTTGTTAAGCTGCGAATCTAATTCGAAATCACGAACAAATACTAAAAAACTACTTTACAGCTATACTTACTGTTGGAATGTGAAAAGTAGGATACACAAGGCAAAGTCTTTTATGGAGATGTTGATGGTTGTGTATTTTTTTGACTGATTAGAAAGTAGAGTCGAGTGCTTCTAAAAATTTGACCATTTTAATATTTTAGGAGGAAGAGTGACATTTTTGGGAACATTTGGGATTTCTCCTTACACAGTGTCGTATAAGTTTCCGTAATGGACACGAGAACAGACAGTCAGACTGACATGCTACTCATTGTCATTTGTCCATGTGTCGCTTTCCATTTACTCACTTAAGTAAACCATCGTAAGTTGTATTCCTCCACACTTTAACCTTTCCTTTCCCTTCTTTTTGTAGCAAATACGACTCATGAAAAGAAATACTTGACAAAGAATGAATGTCTCCATTCCATCCACGGGTCCGCTTTCCCCAGTTTACACAGTGTGTACTACCCTTGATCAACTCCAACGTTAGGAATCAATGTTGCAATTCACTTTACAAGTTCTTTTGTACTTTTATATGTATCCCATTACACTTTTTATACTTCTCAAGGTTGTATAGTATCAATCTGTCGTCGTGCAGTCTTCCAATTGCATTTTTTCAATACCTCGATTTCTCGTTACGACTCAAATCTCTGAAATGCTTGCAATGAACTGCAGTTTCGATTTACACAAATTCAACCCCTTTTCATCACACATGACTCGTATAATCTAATTATATTGTTCATTCGAAATTCGAATTGGATTGTAATGCTCAAATAGTCCTTATAAAGTTGAAGGCAACATGTTTATTGCTTTTGCTCACAAAAGTCTAAACTTTTGTGCTAATTCGCTCACATTCCCTGAAGCCAAGGACATTTGCGGGGAACTGAAAGTGCATTTGCGTTCATTTCGTCGTGTGTTGGGTTTTCAACAAGTTTCTGTTGGGTTTTGGTTTTAGAAGTACCACGAAACATGTTGCCTTGTTTTGTAGATGTATGTTACAAAGTTTTCATTCTCCATGAGGAAATCGCTTGAGAGCTTTTTCGAATGGAGGAGGAAAGCGGGACAAGCAGGACCAACTTTTTGGACTCTCAGAGATGAGTTTACTTAGTACTCTCACATTTTGCCAATCTATATTGGTTTTAATGGAGAGTACGTAACTTGAACATTACAAAGTATACAAAGTTCGGTTTGGGTTGTCAGGTTGTCACACACATGAGGAACACCGGAACACGATGCAATATTGTTTTATCTAAATTGATTTTGAATTGATTGTGCATGTGTGTGTGTTGGCTGTTTCATCCAATTCTATTGGGATTTTGACTAGTTCTGTCCACACTGACATTTGCATCCATTTCTCCCCATTTGGTAACAATTTTGTTAGAGATTAATGTCTTGCTGTGTTTTTCATCCCGGATGGAAACCAGAAGGTCGTTTGCAGCTTGCATTGCATCCCCACGCCCATTTCTTAAAGAGGATTCTATATATTCTGAGTTCAAACAGGTAGATTGAGAATTTATAGTTCAACTTTCACTTCACTATATCAATTTGGACACGTCATGCAAGTTGATCCTGTTCCCATCTCTGCCCCTCCTTTTGTTTTTACGGACTCATCTGGCTATTATCCAAGGGTTTTATTGAATTTTGAACCTTGTCATATTTTGCTGTTATGTTTCCTTTCCTTTATCATCATACCTTGCCCAGAATTTTGAATATGGAATTGACATTTTGCTGCTCTTTTGTTTATAATACTAAAATGTGCATGTTGGGTGCATTCAATATCCTGTCTACGTCCTACGTTGTCGTTTCCGTCAAAGGATGTGTAGTTCAAGTGAAAGCTCATGGAAAACAATTGGTTTTTGGTCATTTCGCACCAGAACGGAGATGCGAGCCGCACTCTAAGAGCTTCAGTTTGAACCTCAAAACAAACTACATTCATAGCAAAAACATTATGATTGCGTTTTGGAGTTGAGAACATGCAAAGACTATTATTGTGGTACTTCAAATGTGTATATTTGTCTCCATTGCGTTTTGCCTCGCTTCAACAATACAGAGGGAATATGGCACGAGAGAAAACACCCGGTTTTATTCAGCACTCTTGTGACTACTTTGTCCGAACATCTAATGCAATTATTGCTGCCACGGGCAGAAGTGAAAGTGAAAGCATTCATTAATCACTCCTATCCTATTCAAAAGAGATGGCAATTTCCGTTTCACAATGCACGCGCCCTTGTCGACCAAATTCACGGATTTTTTCTCTCCTTTTTAGTTCCACTTGGCGAAACAATGACAGCTCAAAATTACATTAAATTTCTTTTTTTCATTCCTACTCAGAATTACTTTGTCTGGAACTGGATTTTGTTCCAAGGACAAGCTGAAAATCATGGAACAAGTTCAATGGCACCAAAGAGCGCTCAGCTGGAAAAACCACATAAGAATAATTTTTTTATATGACTCATTTATATTGGCTCCAAGGAGGATTTTCAGTCGAAGGAATTCCATCATTCCATGATGGGACAAAAACACATCTTTATTCGGACTTATATGTTCCAAAACTTCAATTGTAACCTAATGCAAAAGGAATAAGAAAATGAAAATTCAGTTTTATAGAAATAATAAAATTGTGACAAAAAAAATCAAAACACGTTCTGTTAAAGTGTAACACGTCAAAAAAAGAGGGAAACGAGAACGGGAAGGCATTTGAGCATAAAAAATGGCACGAATCATGGTTTGTGAATTTATTTAAACAAGCGAGCACTGTTCAGAGTGTGTGACAAGGCTTTCAAATCAAGTCGTCGAAAAAAGAGTTTGAGCACCCAATGCAGCCCACGCTACGCCAGAACACGTCTTTCCGCCCTCATCTTTCGGATCTTCAAAAAAACCCTAAAAAAGTTACCATGTACTTGTACTAGCTAACGTGAAAAATGAAGAGAAAAAATATACATTATCCAAAAAAGAGAAAAAAAGTGAATGTTGCTCCTGCTTGTTCCTCTTCTTCTTTCCCTGAAGATTTAAAAGTTTTTTTTACTCGTCTACGTTTTTCGCCTTTGAAATTTTGGTAACGGTGGTGTGCGGTGACTTCTTTTTCTCAGTTGACAGGCTCTTTTTTGACTTCACATAATATGATGGAGTAAAAGAATCCCGAGACAATGTCTCCATTGCACATGGCGAACTTGTCATTGTCACAATGATTAAAATGTTTCCTAATTTCTCTTCCCTGCAAAAAGTTGCAAAAGTTGCAAAAATAAAGAAAGTTATTTTTTGTGTGTCGTATCGCACCCACACCTGTCGCTTCTGATTACACTTCAGAATGACAAAAAGAGCATCACTTAATGAGGAAAAATGACTTTTTTCTTTTCGTTTGATATTAATATAAAATTCTGTAATAATTCGTGAACTTTTGAACTTTTCAGAATTTAAAGTCGTTAAGATTATCGCAATTTCTTTTGTAAAATTTTGACTGAATAGTTACCCTTTCCGACCTACTTTTATTTAAAAAATCCTGCGTGTGTGCGTTTCCTGGCATCGGGATTTCGGGATGCCATGCCAGGTGAGAGAAATGAAAGGTTGAGAACAAAAACCCTTTTTCTTTTGTCTGTGCGATGCTCCCTTAAGTGAAGACGAACAACTTTAGAATAGCGTTGTGTTTTGTGAGAGTACACAATGGAGAAATGCACACTGATGACAAGGAGCAAGTGGAAAGTGCATTGTGGGGAATTTATGATTGAGGTGAGTAAAAAATAGCTATGGCACTTGCCACTGTCGCCTTGTTATGTATGAGTTCCATTTGGGTCCTTAGGTACAAAAAACTTTACTCAACAGCCATAGTAGGAAAAGCAAGGAAGGAAACAGTAAGCAACAACCTCAGCTTTTCCTTTTCGCTTTTTCCCTTGAACACATCTCCTTTCTCCCTTTTTCTCTCAGAACGAAGTGCTTTGTTGTGTGAACAAACTTTCCTTTTTGTCCCAAGTCCTCTGTAGTACATTTATCATCTCTTGTTTCCGAGTTTCACTTTGAGAGCCTCAAAAACACGTTAGATTTCAAGTTTAAAAATTTTGAAATTAACCAAAGACTGTCGTGTGATTCACAAATAAAACTCAATATTATGCCATTTTGATTTCCCAAGAAGCTCAGCCGGTTGTCGCAAGCTCTTCCTATGATACATCGCTACTTTGACTTTTAATTCCTTTAGTTGTTTTGACATTTTCAAATGTCGCTACTATCCCATTGACATTAAGACGCTTTTGTGACTTTCTCGCTGCCATACTGCACCACTCTTCCGGGCATTCTGACCTCACAAAAAGCCGTAGCAGGTAGCACGTATAGCACCCGGAAACATCCTAAGACATTTTCTGAGCGAATAAGTTCATCATTCCATAATCTCAGAGTGCCCCTTGCGCCAACTTATTCTGTTTCGCTTTTCACTTCATGCTGAGTTTGCTGAGCGCTGAGTGCCAATTTATTCATTCTACGTTGTCTTGTCGTATCTGAATAACTTGGAATTCAAACCAATTGAGCATTAGTTACATATATAGTTAATTACTGTTACTTGTTTCAATCGTTGACAAAGTTCTAAAATCAAGCGAAATTTATTCATTCTGCGTTTTCTTGTCGTATCTGAATAACTTGGAATTCAAACCAATTGAGCATTAGTTACATATATAGTTAATTACTGTTACTTGTTTCAATCGTTGACAAAGTTCTAAAATCAAGCGAAAATTCGTATTTCTAACAGGAAAGGAAAGTACGAGTGCAAACAGACAAGGAAGCTCTTCTTTATTTCATTAGGAAGAAGCCAAGGTTGTGAGAAGAAAGGCATTTTGGCAGGAGGGAAATGTTTTAATGGGCTTAATTTGATGATAAACGACACTGACTTGAAATCCCTTCGTCTCGTTCTTCTTTCAGGAGTAATTAAATCAAAACCAGACCTTACGCCTGTTGCAAGCAATTAAAGGGATCCTGTAAGCTTCAAAAGGCTATTTACACTCTTACACTGGAATATTATTGTCATTTAGTATGGAAATTTCTATTTCTGGTGTCATTTATTTTTTATTGTACGTTTATAAAAATAATCAATTTGACATATATAACGGTTCAACACTTGAGAACTAACTACTGACTATAAGTAATAAGTACTATCTCACATTTTTCAAAAAACTGTAAACCTAGTTTTTGTGTATTGTTAGTTACGTAGCCAAGCGTGATAGTTTTTGAAAAGCCATTTTTTCGTGAAGGGTAATTGTTAGAGTTAGGGAGTCAAGTTCACGTCGACATTTTCCTTCTCGGGATAAAAAGCAGGAGGAACATGTGTTAGCACACACCCCGGGTAAAGAAATGTATCCGAATCGGATTTTCTTCACGTGTCCATTAAGAAGGGAGTAAAAGCTGTAAGGAAAGCCGACTTCGTTGGCTGTAAACACTCTTCCCAAGATATTTATAAGAGGTAACCACACACGGATGGCTTAATTTGGCAAGCGATATGTCCCAAAGGGAGTTTCGTCTTAGTCCAACACTTTCGCTGAGACAAGATGGACAGACATGATGACGATGAGACACAGTCACTCTTGAATTCACTCATTCCCTGGATACTTTGGTGTACCAAACTTCCATTGCTCTGCACGTACGATTACACCTGTCCGTCTTCACCTTAATTACATTTCCTTGCACTTTATCCCTTATTATTTTCTTCTGTCTTTCATTTTCTTTACAATACTTACGTACTATAATCCCCTTATGCAATATACTACGTCACACGTTACACCATACGATATAAACTGAAATCAGAGAAAATGCATTAACTTGATTTATTTTTATGTTTCGCTAATTTATTTTCAGGAAAGTTGTTGCTTGGAACAATATTAAGGACAAGTGGGCTGAATGTTTTTGTGAATCATTTTTGCCACCAGTCAAAACTTGTCAAAACAAAAATCTACTGTTTATAAATGTTTTTTAAAGAATTCTGAAGATTTTAACCTATCAAATGTTTTCAGAAAAAAATCAAACTGTGCTTTGGAATTGAACATTGTGATTCAAGACGATTTCTTTTTGTTTCCTTCTCTTTTCCACTTGCACACTTCCAAGAAGTCAACATTTCACACGGTCGTTGATTTTTATTAGGGTTCTTCTTGGTTAAAGTGGGATTTGAGTCCTTGCCAACACTCGTAGTATTTTTTGTCCAAATTCGGACACTGCAGTGCCCATGGGAGAACCGCCAATGATAACGACGTCTCGAACATGAAAGCCTTGTAAGGAAAACAAGATAGATTTTTAAAATGATGATAAAATTATTCCTAACAAGCAAATAGTTTTGCAAAGCTCGGGAAAATTTGAGATATAGGGGAAATTGTGAAGAATGTGCATTTTCGTATGAAGAGATGAACATTGAAGTCTGTTATGCTATAGAAAGATGAACTGACCATTGTTCCATCTCCCACACGGGACGGACCCAATTTGGCGTTGGAGCCGCCATCGAAACACTGTGTGTCGGGTCCATGCGGAGTCATCATTTGATGCAGAGTGGCTCCACCGGGAGCAAATCCCTCTTCCTTCGCTTCGTACTTTCCTTTGATCAGACCCATGAACTCTGCCATGCAGTTTCCTTTAGTCCAGAATTAAAATGAAAAATAAACTCAACTAATCTGAAATTTAGATTAAGTAAGTCACGTCGTAGAATTGGTAGAAGGGAGTTATTCTCTACGTTCTCATTAGTACACGTAGAGTAATTCGTTCATTGGGTCAGTGTAGCACTGGCATTTTCAAGAGTGCGAAAGAGGGTACGAGAAATTTGAAATGACTCAATATGAGTTCAAAAGAAAGGAAAACAAGTTCATTGTGTTTGATTTCATGAAGGATAAGAAAAGAACAACAAAAAATGATTTTGTGAAAAAAATGATGGATGAAGAAACCCCGGGTGAAATATGAGGAAAGGAACTTGGACGAGCGGAGATTGAGACTTACGATGGTAATACGGCGGACGGAACGTGTGCTCAGCCACAGACCAACGCGGAGGAAAGATGACAAAGTCCGCAATGGCCACTCCCGGTTGAACTGAAGGGGCCGTCAACACTGTGAAGATGGATGGGTCCTACAAACACAGCATGCACATTTACAAATCGTACTTTCTCCTCCTGTTAGTATATTATATATCCCGTTTCGCATATTTTGGTTTGGTGTTGTATTTGTTATTATGTTATGCGTCCATGATTTGATATACGAAAGGCCAAGAGACACCAAAAATCCTTTTGAAGATTTCTCCAGACAAAGTCCAAAGCACGAGAGGAACGACGGAAACGATGGACTGTCAATTATCTTTGAAGGGAAAGTGGTGTCCTTGCAAAATGTATTGAGCGAATATTCCACATTCCGTCATATGTACAAGTAGTAGGAAGAAAAAGCTTCTCGTTCCCTCGAGTACCTCACTGGACAAGATCAAGAGAGAAAATTCCCACTTTTCCTATTCTGTACCTCACGTTTTCCAATTCTCTTATGCGTGAAGGGTGCAATGCATGTTCAATGTCACGCGGAGATTACTCGTGCGTCTCTCTCTCACACCAACACACCATACACACATGAATGTTCCATACAACTATTCTACTCCGTCCTGCTTATTTATTTCCCCGTTATTCCTCTGGACAGTCAACAAGTCTATATGAAACCAGAAAATCGACTGGAAAAGGGCTAAAACCTAAAAGCAAAACAAGAAAGTGCCACCGTCGTAGCTTTCTCCGGGTGTATAGTGTTCTCCTGTAGGTAGTAACTCGTGTCTGCTGTGCTTTTTGTCTTTGGCGTGGAGAAACTCGAAGGAGAAACCCGCATTCCAAATGCATATTAAATTGGCGTGTTGTTATCCACTCGACGTGTCAAGGGTTTGTCTTCGCATAGAAATGAAGCCGAGTGGTTTTTTCATGAAAACATTCAAAACTGGACTGTACTATACTTCATTTACAAAGCTTAGATTTCTTGAATGCTAATGTTATTGTGATGTTATTGTAAGTTTTTTGAAATTATAGAAGAAATTCTAGCTTCTAGCATTTGTATTAAAAACGGAAATCTATGGACCATGCGGGTGATATTATGTGAGTCAAATAAGGAAAGTAGGGTCGTGTAGACACATCACACCACATAAGTGCATAAAAGTGAGAGAAAGAAGAAGAGGCGAGTTGGACATTAGTTTTGGTCTCTCCGGTGGCTCATGCAATATTCATCATCTGTCTTCATTTTATGATGCATTAAACATTCACTGGAGAGACGAGACCTACGACATAAGCTGAATGCCACGCATTTCTGAAGGGGAAAGAGAGAAGAAATTAATTTGCTAGGGCAAAACTTGAGCAACTTTACAGCTTTCGCAGGACGTTTACGTTTTCAACTTTAAGCTTACGTAACACTAAACACTGTCTATGTCAGTCGGACTGTCTACGTCTACACATCTATGACTTTTCCGAAAAACTCAGGCACCTTGTTAACTCTGTTATACTTTCTCTCTGTCCATGTCCACCTCCATCCCTTTATATTCCCAGAGTCGTCAACAATTTTAAGACTTTTTTTGGACCACTGCGTTTCATGGACAACTAAAAAAAATTCAACTTTTGTGAGTTTTTTTTATCATTCCCCTCGAAAAAAAGAGGGAAGATAATAAAAAATAAAATTAGATAAAATTAACAAAAATACGTACATTCACATAGTTCTATAGAAGCTTTAACATTTTTATAGTGTTGTGTTGAAAAGCTGGCAAAAAACGAAAACGCAGTGGCACGATGAAGTTGTAAAGAAGGTGAAGTTGCCACTTTTGTGCCAAATGCTTTAGTCAGCAAGTTGGATAAAAGGATAAAGTGTGAAGGTGACAAGAACCGGAAACGGAAATGGCACCCCATACTTTTGATCAATGATGTGACTCAACATGCAAAAGGAGCACGTGGCTTGAATACACATATAGTATTTTTTGATTTTTGATAACTTCATAATGCTTTCCGACTATACTACATAATGTACACGATATAAACTGGCAAAAAATTCCATAATACGTGAGCCCGTTTTGAACGTACTTTCTCGAAAGATAATAAATTATCCGTAGATATTTCAGAGTCCAACTCCATTATTTTTTGAAGCTATTGAAAAGTATACGTAGAAAGGTTTCAATGAAATTATGCAGTCCATTATACAAAATCACAAAAAAATGTAGTCAAAGTACGCAGTGCGGGTGGATGTAGAGCAAAAAGTGCGTAATACACAAGTTTTCTTTCTACCCGGATTTTTTGGTAATGGAGTTGTTTTTGAAGTTTGTTGGTTTGTAACGTTGTTGTTGGTGGATAGAAATCGCAATGAAAACTTCAACTTTTAGCTTACTGCTCATGAAAAGTTCTCGTGAGTCAAAAAATAAGGAAAGACTCATTTCATTTCATTCTCCTTTGATTTATGTTAGAATGCGTAAGTTCCCACACATTTTCGAGTTGTTTATATTTCATATAGTGCTTTCCTCAGTTTCCGTGTGCCCCTGCCCTTTTCCTTCATCAAAGTTTCAATGCTTAATTAATTATTTTGCAACATTTAAACTGCGTGTCGACTGTCGACTACTTCATTTCATATAACCTTGAGAAATCGACCTCTTCCTTTTTTTGAGCAGAGGAAAATATCATATCAAAAAATCTTATTCTCATTTCCCTCCCATAAGCTTCAAATCCGATTACAGCAAAAGTATTCCGCTGACATTTTGCCTACGCACTGTAATTACACAGGAAAAGTCTTAATCTCTCTCATCATGTGTTATAGGAAACAAAATCCACATTCTTTTAATCCTTCAGGTTGATTAGTTGATTAACTCATGTATAAAATATATACTGTGTAGTCTATACGTGTATAAAATCACACACACGAGTAATATGGGCTAATAGGGGGAAAGTGGGATCTTAATTCTTAACCTTATGCGCGTTTTTTCATGCATTTTGCAATAGTATGAGGATTGTGAATGTGAATATACTTTTATGCATTTTGTAAAGAACACCATATGAAAAGTTTGAAAAGCAGGGAAAAATAAACGTCTCTCTCAAATAACGTCCTGGCCAAAAAAGCACAAGTCACGAGCTTATAGAGCAGCAGCTCTAAGAAAGACTTTGTGAGAGTGAGAGCAATCCTAACTGGAACTCATTAGTCATTTGGCAATATTGTCGCGTGTCTTCGTCTTCGGGTGCGGTGCGTGGCGACTTTCTCTATCCCTTCTTAATGCTGAAGGAAATGTGTAATTACACAATCATAAAGAGGAAAAAATGAAACGTACTGCGTGATCATACGACACTGTGTTAATCGTCATGAAGTGATCCAGATTGTATTTGTATGGAACATAGTTCCCGTGCCATGCCACAACATCGAACGGCGAGTGTTTCTGCTCAGCCTGGAAAAACTTCCCTTGGAATTTAGCTACTATTGTGAATTTGTCGACAGTTCGATCTTCAAAGCAGGCTGTAGGATGCAAAAAATCCCTTGCGTTGGCCAACCCGTGGGCACCTAGTAAACACATTCATTTCGCATTAGACATTAAAAACATCATCGTTAATAGCTGATGGTCAAGTGTTTAACATTATTAATATACCAATAGGGCCAAGGTAAGGCAACACAAAGTGAGTTCCAAAGACTTCCAAAATGTAGCCACGTGTGGGTCCGTTCACGTTCACAGAAAACCGCATTCCTTGCTGAAAAATGACATTTTCATTAATTGAACAATGATAGATTTTGAAACTTATCTAACAATAGTTTCTGTATCCAATCATAAAAAGCAGGAGACAATGGAAATCATCAGCAATAACAAGTTTAGAATTTGTCTCAACTTCAGACAAGTTGACAATAAAAATTGCTCATAAATTCTTTTTGTGCTCGAATTATGTAGCTTTCCAAACGTTTGCAAACTGACATGCCGTGACAAGAAATTGTTTTATTGCCTATTCTCTGATTATGGAGAAAATACAGTTCAGGTTGCTCATAAAAGATGACATTTTCGTGTCATTGTCCTTAATACTTGCTACACAATTGGGCTTCGAGTCTTTCTCTCCACATATCAAAAAGCTCAAACAGAAAGTTAACTTTTACATAATCGTAAAATTTTACGAGTGTCATCTCCTTCTCAATTTTACTGCACATAAAATGTCATAGACATGCACACACTTGCATGCGCATCCGAATTCGGGTTGTAGTAATTTTATCCTCTCCATTTATGCGTTTAATGTTTCAAACAGGTTGGAATTTCTATGAGAAAAAAACCGCTGGTCTTTCAACAAGGAAGAAAGTAGTTCTTTTTAACGTTCTTCATGTAGAGTACGCAATATGTAAACAAGATGTATTTCAGCTTTCAGTGCGTTTATGAAAAATGGAAAAAATGCACAAGACACCTGAGAAATAACACTCGCTGTAGGCGGTGTAGGCCTGTAGGCTGCACAGAAGAACTCAACGGCGAGTTTGAGTATAAAGAAAATGTGAAGATAGAACAACGATAATATGCACAAGAAGTGCACAATGTACGATTTTCCCCACAAAGAATTATGATTCCTACCTGAATTACGCAGATTTCCCCGGGTGACACTACCATTTTCCCAAATTCGGTCCAAATATCCAAAGCTCCTTGCTGCGGCACTGAAACAAAATGGAAAATTCTAAAGTATCATCCATTCGTACAAAAAACACTCTGGATGGAAGCATGAACGTCAATTATTCACACTGGAAGACGAGGCGGAACGAACAATCTTTTCCATTTTGAGGAATACAGAAATCCATTTCACATCACAAATGGCAAAGCATGTATAAAATTACTATTACACTCTTCATAATTTTTCTTAGAGATGTTTCAGCACAAAATGGATGCCCAATCCAGAAGATTTTTTGGTTTCGACTTTTTTGGGCCATAAATGGCCTATTCATCACAAAGATGCAAAAGTAATGACGCAATAGGCATCAAATCCCTTTTTTCTATGTATATTCTTACCAATCAGGAAATCCCCGTCTGCCGTGTAAAAAGCTTTATTTTCCATGGAACTATTGCAAGTATAAATGTAAATAGCCGTGCCGCGTCGACTACCAACGTCACCCGCCCCGCAGATTGTTTTCATCCCGGAAACAAAGTCCACTCCGGAAGTCGTTGGAAGAGCAAAAGGAAGCCATCTCATCTGAATTTATTCAATGGTCAATGTCCATGAACAACATTGGCAATAATGCAAAAAACAACGAGAATTCCTTCCAAACACAAGGTTTCTACTCTTACCTGAGTAGGCTCCGGTTGAATGCCACCAAAATTTCCAAGAATTTTGTCTTCTTCGTACCCCTGATGCTTTGAGAATGGCATATGAAGCGCAGAAGGCCGAATTCTATAGAACCAAGTTCGACGATTCACCTCTCTGGGAGCTGTTCATTAATTGATTAATTAAACAAGAAACAATACACTAATTTACAAAAGGAACTCAGGAAGTCTTAAGTTAGCCAAGACTTAATCATAAACACAATATTGTTTGGGTTATTGTCATTGCACCTGTGAACGCAGTTCCAGAAATACATTCCGAATACAAACCGTACGGGCAACGTTGTGGATTGTTTTGATTCTTTGGCAAAGATTCAGGACATCTTGGGTCTTCACTGGAAAACTCGGAGCCGAAACCAGTCAAGTACTATAAGTAAACAAGCCATTTTCATGATTCTAATAACAGCACGCTCAACATCCCATCCTAAACATCCTCTATCCAGTGTAACATCAATATTTTCAAGTTACCCCAAGGAATCGAAGTGCAAGGAAGCTCGTAAATCGAACTTCGCATTTTGCCTGGAGTACATTCATTATTTAAAATAAAACTACACAATTATTTTGTCCTTCTAATCTTCATGGATCATTTAAACATGTATATTTTAAATAATTGTACTCTTCAAATTGCAATATTGAAACTGAAATCTTCCTTTCATTCTTATCTATCCTAACATAGCAACGTTGACGCTTATCATATTCATATTAATGAACC
Organism: Harlomillsia oculata; assembly: GCA_019776145.1. Classification (NCBI taxonomy): domain Eukaryota; kingdom Metazoa; phylum Arthropoda; class Collembola; order Entomobryomorpha; family Oncopoduridae; genus Harlomillsia; species Harlomillsia oculata. The sequence goes on along the minus strand of JABASF010001233.1, from coordinate 3,193 downwards.
GATTGGAAGAATGCATTTTGTGCGGAAAACTGTATAAAACAAATCTGCTTCATTTGTAGTTGAAAGATAAAGATAATTTCTGAGCGAAACAGAATTTGAGTACACACACGGAGGATACGATACAGGGGAATGGAAAATGGAAATACAAAGAAGATTTGAATCCAATCCAACATCAATTCTACAGTCATACAATAATTACAATTCTAGGCATTCCTACCCTATCCCATAATCACTAAACTGTATAACGACATTAGTATTTTACCTTCAAGTTTCCGTCCGTCACAAACATTTCTTGAGAATTCAATAAAACACAAGAAAGGCTGCAAAATAAAAATAAAAGTATCATATTTTAGTAATTTTATGATAGTAAGTTCGATAAGTAATCGTGTACATATTCGAGTCTTCTTTTACTGGCTACATAAACAAGGAACTATGCTCTGAAGAGAGTTGTATTCTGGTTATCACCAGTCACCACAGTGTATTCAAAGGTAAATGACAGTTGACAGAAGACTCAAATGGAAAAGTAGGGCTTTCAGAATGCCATGAAATCGCCACACATGGAGAAGAATAGTCGTTCAAGATGTGAAAGCAGGATAGTGTAACGTGAAACTGAGAAATGATATCATTTACTATATATCTCAATTACCAGGAAAAGAGTTTGAGACGCAACTATACATGAGAAAGAAGAGAAGCAACAAGCTTGTTCTTATTTAATTGTGTTGATATGCCTTCTCCGTTTCACACTTTTGATGTTTGTTTGAACAGAGAGACGCGAAAGTGTCAAGTTTGTGTGTGCGTTGCGTGTGCTGTGCAGGCCTCGTTCTTTTTGAACCGAATCGCACCAAAGTTTGGACATTTGAGACGAATTTAGAAAAAAAAATAAAGTTTGCTTTGACACTACTCAATTTACCTTTTTACCCGAAAGAGGAGTGTTGCTTAAAACTTAAAAGCTTGTTTGTTGGAATTTGAGCTTGAAGTTCAACTGACTGACTTTAAGTTGACTGTAAGGATTCCTCAGTGACACTAAAACTCAGGAGAAGCAACAACGATGCTTGAGAAGATCATCGTATGATCTCAACTTGATTAAAATGATACACAAAAACTAGATTCTTTGATGTTCCAAAAAGCTTCATCCATTTACGTTGTTTTTCTACGTCACTTTCTTTTCATGATATTTGTATTTATTCCTTTCGTTACCTTGAACAAACCTTTACAAGCTCAGCAAAGAAGTTCTAAAATCTTCATCGCATGTTATCTTCTCAGGTATGAATTCATGTTTCTCCTTACTATTACACTATCAGTTTAATTTGTTCATTGGTCTTTAAAAGAAAAGTTTACTATAGAGTCATAAGATAGTTTCAAGTATATAGCACAACTTAAACAGTACAAAAAGCAGATCAGGTCAGTCGGAGAAGGTCGTTTGGTTTTCCACTTTCTTATGGATTTCTTTCTAATGCAGTTATACATTCCAAAGTTGTAGTCTCCGGTACATCGGTTCATCTGACTTTTGACGAGGTTGTCCTGTTCATGCCTTCAATAATCTTTCATGCACGTGAAGTCGCATTCGAATGTTAATGCTCAGGATTTCATGAATCACCTTGCTCAACCTCTTTTTATAATCACTCAACCAAAAGCACGTTTTAACGATGACTAATGACAAATTGCGTAATATCAAGTGATATGTAACCTGCCTAATAAATAAGCCATCTGAACTAACAAATAACACACTAACTATGAACTATTTTAAATGAACTTTCTGGAACTTTCTATCTTTATGAACTGACACTAAGAAGAAGAACTTATGATGACGCGAAAACAAAAATCAAGACGTTTCATTTTCAATTCCGGTTCCAGGGTAAAGTGAGACTTTGTCTACATGAAACATTAAACTGGTGAAAAACTCTCGATCTCGATATATTCATCATAATAGGGTTCACCAAACAGAACCGCATTGTTCTGTATCCTGGAAAGATGTCATTTGCTTCCAGGATGATCTGTGGGAACAGGTTTGCGTTTCTTTTCTGGAGAGATGAGATTTCAGTTGATTTGAGTGAGTATTGAGTTTGCATGCATCTCATCTTGAACTCAAGCTGGATAAGTCGCATCCAGCAAAGTACGAGCAAGGCGAATAAGCCCGGAGGATAAAACCTTGAAAAGATTTTTTTGGTACTCAATAACTCAATCCAGCAAAAGCAGGATTCTATAGTCCTTGCAAGTGCAAGTTGCAACTCTCCGACAAGCTAAGCTGTCAAGTGCAAGTCATTATATTATCAAAGTCGTATAATGTAATGTAAAGTTTTATTGAATTTAAATGCAATATAGTTATATTTTTTGTTTTAACCTTTAAGGCTCAGTAATCTGACACCTGAAGAGTGTAGTAGATATATTTTTTAATCACTGTCTTTGTAGTTTGTAATCATTAAATGCTACAATAATGGTGCCTCCAAACTTTCCAGAGTACAAAAAATCAAAGATTTTCGTGAACTTGGTGCTCTTCACTGTTGTCATCATGATGTCCAGCGGTGCCGGTTCGGCAGACAAAACGAAAAAGATCTTGGCGTTCGGAGGAAATGGATTTATCGGTTCAGAGGTTTTGCATAAGCTTCTGCAAGATGAAGACACGAAATACTCCATTAGTTTAGTCTCAAGAGGGAATTGGTACTTTGATTCCGAAACGCGAATTAAACCTCATTTGACCCGAACGATAATTTGTGACCGGGAAGAGTCTGACATAGACTTTTGTAGAGAGCTGACTCAGCTGATAGACGAAACAGATCATTTTGATGCAGTTCTTGACTTCAGTGCATACAAACCGGAAGCGTTGAGGGACGCTTTGGACTTGTTGCAAGGAAAAGTCGGTGTGTACCTGTACATCAGTTCGGATTCGGTGTATGAAGTTTGTCAGAGGACAGAACCGGAAGGACGCCCGTCCCGGGAAGAAGATGCTGTGAGACCTACGAACCAAGAGGAGAGGAATAATCTGAATGATGCCGATTCCTATGGACATGCCAAACTTGCCGGTGAGGAGGTATTGACCCATTCAGAAAATAAGATTCCATATGTCATCTTCCGTCTTCCGGATGTTCTTGGACCGAGGGATACGACGGACCGATGGTGGACTTATCAAATGTGGATTGATCTCTTCAAATTCATAAGAGTACCCATTCAAATTCCTGAAGAGGTGCAGCAACTC
>JABASF010001232.1:0-24711 GCA_019776145.1 Harlomillsia oculata | reverse complement strand
AAAACACAAAACAAAAAAAATCACATTTTTCAAGAAATAAGGTTAGAGCACCAACAGCAGAAACTCATAATGTTGACCAAATTCGCAAATTGCAACTTTGCTTTTTAACATCATCCTTCATAGACTACTAATGTATTATTTGGGTAAATGGTCATCTGCCAAGCTGAGAGAACAAAAGTCCATCTGGCCACTGACCAAACTGCTGATACACTTTTCCGCCTAGTTGATGGTTCTCTTCATGTCTGAGTGCTCAGGTAAGCCCAGTTCGGATGAGAAGAAACCACAACTACTTCTAACTTGAAGAACTGTATTATTGAACTAAGCATGTTATGTTATTGAGTTTGCTTGAGTTGCAGCAAAAAGCTTTACTTATATATTTTATAGTAAACTCCAAAACAGGGGATCTTGAAAGAAGGGAGCTTCAGCAAGCAAACCAGGTAAAAGACTATGTCTTGTGTTCCTTGAGAGAAAAGCCTCAAGAGACATTGCCCGACTCCATCTGCACCACAGGTAAACACAACATGAAATAGTCGGAGGAGGATGATCATGAGGCTGGCTCGTCTGGTCCTGGTACACTCAACTTCAAGAAGCAACAGGTAAGGATTATAGAATGGAATGAACAACCAAAAGCCTTTGCAAAGAAGCCAGTCATTTTGATAGAACAGGTAGAAGGAAAAAGGTAGGTGACTCAACAATGCAAAATGCTATGCAGGATTTCGACTCTTCGTTCATTTACAGCATAGGATCCACACCATACCACAACAGGACATAGGAAATACCTTTACATTCATTCCGACAAATCTCAGTCCAGTTACTACGTTCTCAAGAGAGAGAGAGACAGTCCACGTTTGTAGCACAATAATAATATTCAGTCTCATCTCATACCATGCTAAAATACTGCAGAATGGAACGTTACAAAGTGTTTGCTCATAGAGTCTCTGCCAAAAGTGCCAGCATAAACAGTGCAGGAGCATTGGAGTCTTTTAAAAGTTAAAAGACTGAACCAAACAGTCAAACAGAGTATTACATTATGAGATGAGACTGACTTGCGTTGCAGCACCAACACCCAACAAAAGTTTTTCTTGGGTGAACCCAACAGCGTTTCTGACAGAGATCAACCAACTTCATTGTTCATTCCTTGCATATTATCCTGGTATCCTGTGTTTCAAAAAGAGTATGTTCTCATCTCAACCTCGGGAGAAAAAATCCTTAATGCTCTCTGACATCCTCGAGGCGCCCATACAAAATTGCACTGTAATTTTGCACTTAGTGAGAGTCAGTCATGCCATGACATTGCGAACTTGACATAAGGAAAGTTGTGATGTGAGTACATGTACTAATAAATAATAATATCCGTCGTTCACCTCATATTAGTAGTTCAAAAGCATAATGTACATAACACGAAAAGCTATGAACAGTTTGTCACGTTCCTGTGTTTTCTTGTCTACGTGCTATATGAAACAGTATAATTCTATATGTAATCTATAATATTATTCTGTTGGCAAGCGTCATCATGGCTACTCCCTAATAGAGAATTCGCAATGCAATCTTAAAAGACACGAAAGAGCCTTTGACTTCAATGAAACAGAGCGAAAAAAATGATACGAGTCTAAATTTCAACTGTCATTCTTTCAGGACTTGGTACCACAAGTATTTGCGGTAACGTTTTTTGATGAACTTTTTACCATAAAAAGGGAACGTAGTCGTAGTACCAAGTACCAGTTGACATTATTACATTCTCTTGCGTTTTGTTTTGCGCATTTTGCTTTCTGGCTTCTTGCGGCAGAACAACCATTACAACATCATCAGACGAAAATGAGAAAAACCACATTGTAAAGCTATAATATTCCTTAATACGTTCTCATGTGGATGATTTTGGTTCTTCTTTCTTGTTCTTTCAATATAAATCAACTTAAAAACTTCAAGACGTACAGCTCAAACAGAGTGACATGATGCCGTGAAAAGGACATGACACGACGATAATTATAATTAGCCATTTTGTCGAATACTTTTTCAAGTTCAAAATGAAAAATAAGAATACTTTATAAACACGATTGAAGTGCAATTTCCATACTCAACGACGAAAAATACGGAATCTTGAATGCAAACTTGCAAACTGTGCGACTTTTTGCGCAACATACTTAAGACACTTACAATTTATCTTGACCAATATCAGGTTCACAAACAATCACCCTGGGCATCTTCATATATTCGAGAGACGAGGCCGCATATATAATAGGAAGAATGATAATTATTTCTTAGTTCACGACCATACGACTGCAGAAATAAAACATCCGTCCTCTTTTCGCAGTTTCGCACTGCATTTAGGTCCACCGTTATTTAATGTTACTTACCCGTCATCAGACAAAACGTAAGAAAACCTTTAGTAACCTATAAGCGTTTAGCTATAAAAGCCAAGACAAGGTAACATAATAAACCGTACTAATAAAGTTCTCAAACACCATATTGTGTTGATAATACAAGTTTTATCCTACTGCCAATTTATCAAGGTTTATTGAATGTGGAGCAATGAGTCAGACAAATTAGGGACAAATTTAATCAACGGCAATAATACCGAATCGAATGGTTTTAGTGGCTTCCGTCCGCTTCAAATAATGCACTTGAGTATGATTTCCATGAAAAGAAAGCTTCCATGAAAATGATACAAATTAATTCATAACCATTTTACCAATACACGGGAAAAGCCTCGTCGCCGTTTGATACAATTCCTATAAAGTCCAATAATAGTTTCATTCTTTTGTAAAGATCCCCTTTCTGTAGTATTTTAATCTTGACATTTTGATAAGTTGTTTTTTGGAATGCGTCAAAAAGATACAATGGAAAAAAGAACGGTTAAAGGACTTTGCTCAGGACTTGCCTATTCCTAACTTCCAACTCCATCTTCTGCATCTGCACACATGATTTCCTTAGAGTTTTCGCCGGCAAAATAATTGTTTTAAATGTCATTGCAAAATAAAGTTGAAAGTTAATGACGTTGGATTATTTTTGAGTTTTGAAACATATTGAGTAGTTCTCGTTTGAATTAATAGTTGTGATAAAAATATATTTTTCATATTAGAACGTGTCAGGCACGTTTTTGGAACTTGTTCACAAGAAAAATCTCATCGTCATCGTCATCAGGTTGTGTAATCACTAATCAGAGTAATCACATCAGGAAATAAGGGAGGCGTGAACATTTTGTTAGTAGTTTACAAAAATTCCGGGTTTCTTGACCTAGTCATATAATTTTGGGTTGTGTTGAGGTGCGACGGGGATGACCTGTGTGTCGTACAATCTGTTCATTTTTTATGTAATTATAAAATACGTGAGTGCAAGTTTTGGTGATTTCATTTATATCGTTAGTTTCATATTTTTAAGCAGAGTTAAAATATTATGTTTCTTGTCATTAAAGCTTTTACGTAAATGGGCTTTAAATGCCTTTTTGTATATTTGAAATTCCTCATTTGTGTAATTTCTTGTCTGATTGATTGTTTACGTTTTTCTGTAGGTTTATTCCTTAGATGGGACCTTTTTTCCGATATTTTTAACAAATCCATCGTCCAACATCGTTAGGATATGCACTTAATCAGTAATCTCAGCTGTCCACGGACAAACTTTAAAAATTCAAATGAGTCCTCCTATAGAATCAATTCTGTATTCTCTCAACTACTTCATTATAACTTTATTCGTGGTGTACTTTTTCTTCAGCTGGTATGTTCAAAAGATAGTTGTACTTTTATTTTTTGTATTTATTCATTATTCCAAAATATGACGCTTAGAATCTATTATAAGAAATGGTTTGGCTCTTTGACAGCATTATTCCAAGGTTTTTGTCATGGGTGATACGCGTAAGGTACAAATGCAGTATTACAATCGGAAGGATTGGTTTGCCATTCGAACTGCACGATGTTCGCCTGGATAACGACGAGTATACGATGGTACGGTTTTAGCAAAATATCTGTATATTATATATATGCAAGTGAAATAAATATACACTTGTAATCTATAATTTGACGTTTATATTACAGGTTATGGACCGTATTCGATTCACAAGTAGTTTTGTAAATAGTGAGGCACCGAAACTACTTTGCGTCGTTATTCGGTCCATTCGCGTTGTTAAATTGCTCCGAGATGTCGATGATCCATTAAAGAGGCTATTTAAACCGAATCGTAACGGTAACACCATTAGAAGAAAAGTGACAGCACCTGCCTATGTATTCAATTTGGTTCAAGTGAGTTCTACACTTACATCATTCATATGTTCATATCAAATGGTCATTAAAGTTATACAGAAACGTAACTCGTTGATTATGCTCTTTAGTTCTTGGCCATCGAAATCAAAGATTTGCACTTGTTCATATGGGAACAAATTGACGATAAAACGGGCTTGTATTTGACAATGCTTGCCGATAAAATTAAAGTCGATGGTTGGACAACGTCTGGGGAAAGCAACACTTCTTCCGTTGTCTTTATCGTGCAAAGTATCAAAGCACGTGTTTTGGAAAATGTATCCCCTATAGCTTTGGATCCGGCCGAACATTCGCATATTCACTTACACAGTTCAGGAAATATTCTATTGGAATGGACCTTTGATCTTCGTCTGAATATAATTTTCAGTGCTAAACATTCTGGGGACTTTATGGAAGTTGGTCATCGTTTACTATATTTACTACCACTATAATAATTCACTGTCGAATACAAAGTATGAAATTGTTAATTTTGTTTCTTTAGTACTTCTGCATTGACATTGCGAGACTCTGTATAGTATGGGTGAAGGACAGATCCATTGAAATATATCGACTATTAAAACTGCATAACCAAACATACGATGGGCGTAAATCCCAAAACGTAGATAACAGTATTACTACAAAGTCTGAAGGTGAGCTTATCGCTCACTGGTTAAAGGTGTTTGAAGACCTTGCGGTGACCCAATGCATTCCAAAGGTGACTGCATTCACTCTTCGGACTTGAGTGTTTACTATTTCTATTACTAATCATTATAGTCACTGGTTGTAAATAATTTTTTATTCAATTTCGTAATTTTTACAGCAAGCAGCGTTTCGTATTTTTGAGACGGAATGTCGCACTGGGAATTATGAGACTAAAGACCATGCTGAATCGCGAATATCAGGTTTATCACTTGGTGCACGATGTCATGTGTCTAAAGAAGATGATATTACATTTGAGTGTGGATTGAACTTGGGTCTTATTCGGATTGAACCGGATTCATTCCAGTCTCTTTCGGTTGATCATTTCACGAACTACATCAGCGTAAATGAATACAACACTTAATATAATTTTTTCTATGCGATATTCATTAAGGCTATCTTATATTTGTTTTCTGCAGTTTAAAGATCGTTGCGTTGTGTTAAATTTGGATATAATGAATTGGGCTCTACGTTCCCATGAAAAGTCACTGAATTTTTCCAAGACTCAGTTGGAAGCTGTGACAAAAATAGTAAGACTAACAATATTAATGACATTAAAATTCAATTTATAGTAAAAAAAATGTTTATTATCATTACAAGTGTTCTTTCTTTTGTACAGTACCAAAATTCTCAAATAATTAGAACGAAAAGCATTAGCGACGTTATTCAATCTGTGAAAGTGAAATTTGACAACACAGAACTGGATGCTGAATGGAATAAAACTAGTGGCTCTTTAGCTTCCCTTCGTGTGAAAGGGGAATGTATAGATTTAAAACGTATATTTCAAGAGAAGGTGTCGTCATTTAAAGTTGACATTACTAAATTGGATACAGCTTTAAATTGCTTAGAAGAAGGAATTTACAAACCGCTTGTTTTTGATCACCTCTCCTGTAAACTTAAAGGAGAGAAAATCACTGCTAAGCTTTCAGGAAGCAGATTTCAATGGATTCCGTATATGGAAGAAATTTTGTCCATTCTTTCCGGGCAATTCCTTCCTATACAACCCTTCCCAACGAAAGTTGAACGGTATATATTTTCTACAATTACTATGCGTATTCAACGTGATGAGCATGAAATGAGTTAGTAATGAAATCACGAAACATGTTTTGGTTAATGATGTAGAGGCCAAGGGGATGCGCCCGATCCAGTGATTGATGCGTACTTGAAGGGCTTTGACGTTAAAGTTCTTGATGCCAAGTTACTTTTTGTAGCAGAAAATAACTGTTAGTCTTGTATTTTGAAGACATTGACTTTATATTTGGTTAATAATGCTTCCTTTGTTTAAAATGAAGTTGTTTCTTTTAGTGTGTCTGAACGCTGACCTTGCCTCTCTTGATAGCAAAAGTGATCAAATGAGTAGCAACATGAAGTTTGAAGGATTTGAAGTATTTTCATCATCTAATTTTAGCGATTGTGTACGTTTCAACAGTACAATATATTTTATTCCTTTGTACGATTTTCATTGTCATTATTGAGATTCATTGGTTTTCTGAATGTTCCTAGACGCTGAATCCCCTATTTACTATTCCACATTGTGATGTCAAAGCTAATTTTAGTCATGAATACAATGCATATGATTTGACTTTCAACTCTGATACAATACTATATTGGAGTCCTTTACTACATTTACAACTTATGAACTTCAGAAACAGAATTCACGCCTGCACATCGATATTTAAGAAAGATGGTTTGTTATTAATGTTTTAAATGAAATTTCAACAATTAAATCTAATAATGACTGTGGTTATTGCAGACAATCAAACATTTACCATTCCCATCACAAAGAGGAAAACAATCAAGTTTGGATTTACCAAAAGTTTTTCTATAATTGCAAAACTTGCCAAAAATCATGCAGTCGAATTTAATGCGGGTATAATTTAACCTTACGTTTGCTTGGCAAATTAATCAATCAAGAAATAACATAAAATATTTCTATGGACAGAAAAATGGTTCGTGGAGAAGGGTGAAGATCACTTTAGCTGGAACGTTGGAGTATTGAGAGTGAAATTCGATGGAGTTGACATAGGATTCTGTGAAAATTTCACAATGTATAGGGCACCTCAGCTCCAAGAGCTAAGTCGGAGCTATCGAAAATCAGCAAATCTCTCACAAAAACACAACATGTGCTGGTTTGTAATTAATCTTGATATATAAAAACTTCCGTTGAGCTGATTTAAGCTGATTAACCTTGACTACAGGTTGGTGGACATTAATACAATTTCGCTGACATTTCCATATGGTTACAACTTTGCATCGGCATTTAGCGAGGAGTTTGTGACGTGTTTCAAGTGGCTGAAACGGTTGCATTCTACGAAAAGCGTTAGTCCTCCTGTTATGTGGCGTGATTTTGTTTTAAAGGTATATATTGTTATTATTTGATACTGGAATGCAGTTGTACATATGCTAATGACTTATATTCGTTTAGATCAAAACTGGAAGAATTGAAGTTGGTGATGATCCCTTTGAAGTAAAATTACGGGATAATTACGAGCTACTTGAAGATGAATATTTTGAGAGCGTTAAGCGCACGCAAGTATTGGAGTCGAAGATGCATCACTTGTACAAATCTAGAAAGCAAAAAGTTGAAGAGTTACGTCACAATCTGAAACAAATGGATTCTGACGTTTACATTCAGCGGTCGAAGAAACTATATGAAAGTCATCCAATGCGTACTCATTTACTTTTGTGGGAGTTGAAAGATGTTCAGCTCGTGACAATGAGCGATTCCAGCATGTTCGGCACTCACACAATCAAGAATATAATTAAGGAAATGGATTCTGACAGTCCATGGCCAGCCGAAGGCTTGGAATTCACTACACTTTGGTGTAGATCAATTCAGTTTGATGTGGCAAAATGGAAAGTGCAGCTTCGAGATTTTCCTTTACCTTTAATGGATTCAAAAGACATTCATATGTGGGGAAGGTTGGCCGCTGCAGAGGTGCAAGCAACAAGAAGAACACTGAGATCTTGTGAAATTGAAGTTGGTGGACCGTTTGAATCAGTATTTATTGAAAGAAGTCTGAATTCGTTGAAATGGTACTATGACTTAAACTGTGATGTAGAAAGTCTCACGATGGCTTTTGGTCCTTGCTGGGAACCAGTTTTAGCTCAGTGTAGCCTATCGTTCGAAAATATTTTTTCAATCCAGAAAGACCCTAGCAAACCATTGCCATTTTGGGACAAGATTCGTATGATGTTCCATGGGCGTTTGTATACTGCTGTAAAAACATTGACACATTTACTACATGCATCACTTAACCCGTACAACACAACTGAGGAAATGGAAATTACATGGACAGATGCTGCTATTGCATGGACCAACGGGAAAATCATCTTCGAAGGGGATCTGAATATCTACGTACGAACTGCCTCAAAATACGATGATTGTCGTATGCTTTACCTACCGACTATTAGGTTAACCTTCAAAATGAATTGGATATGTCTTGGAGACGCCAATGATCATCATGCTGTTACTCCATGTGCACCTAATAGAATCCCTGAGTATTCTAGCAATCAAGAACATGACTCGTATCGCGCCTTCCGCTCTCAAAATATTAATTTGAGTGTAAATCTTGAAACAAGAGGGGTTAAGCAATCTAACGTTCCAACCGCAGTAGTCTACGGAAGCACGCTTCGCTGGTTCGAAAATCTAAAGTTTATTCTTTCCGGTACAACACGACCGACGCGACGAGGAAAGGTGTTCAAAACTGAACGACCAAAGAAACTTCCAATCAGTCGACACTACAAAAAAGTTCGATTGTCTGTCAGTCTGAATCGCATTCACGTATGCTATTGGGTGTCATTTTCAAGACAGAGTGGAGTCGAACTAAAAAGCGATAAGCTTTCAAGCAGCTCAGAACACGTATTAACTCTTCAGCCCATTAAAGACGGTTTAATTCATCGTCCCAAGGCCGAATGGAGCATTGTTTATGTGAACAGTATGCTAAATGACACCGAAATTTGGCTACAAGCATGCGCCCAACAGCAAGCAACCAGTGAGTTTTTGAAACCTATTGAAAAATACTTTTTTATGAGCATTGACAAATTATCGTATGGCAGAGAAGCACTGTTTACACCAGCTTCAAAAGCAGAATCCAGTGATTCACATAAAAACGAAACACCCCAACATCGACTCGTAGTTTATGAATTGAAAGGCGCTTGGACGAGTAGTAATCGTGACGTTGCATTTGCATTGTTTGACTCATTTGTTAAAGTGCAGCAACTGAAGAAAAATCTATCGACCGATGCATTGAAAGGATTTTTCACTAATCATGATAATCCAAATGGCAGCAATACAGAAAAACCTAATAATGCGCAAATTAGAACTGACGCAGCACAAACACCGCCTGCACCACCTCAGCGAGCTCAATTGGGAGCATCACCATTAGCTGGAATTCAAGGGCAAAGTGCTGCGGCTTCGTTGTTACAGAAGCTAATTTCTGAAGCAGAGAGTCATGGAGTAGTTTTTTCTGAAGATTTAGCTTCGCCTCCAGCTCAACAAAGTTTGTATGGTTTGTCGCAAAGTTCACTTGACGACGTTGTTCTTCATAAATGGTTGATTGAACTCGTGAACTGTCAAGTTCTTTTGAAGGGTTGCGAGACCAGTGGATATGTCATTCTTAGTGCTTCAAAAGCCCATATTCTTCAACGGGAACATAAGCCTGTGTGGAAGCTCGGAACAATTGTTCCTAAAACTACTTGGGTTGGAGCGTTAGAAGGAATGCAGTATTACGCTACTGTTTCTGCTGGTACTGGAGATGATGAAGAGGAAAACATTCAATGGGTTGCGATAGAAAATATCGAAGAACGGGACTCTTCTGCATTCTCCAACGTCCCAGATATGGTAGGCAGCGGACAAAGCGTTGGTGGTGTTGTCAGCGAAACGGTTGGCGTTTTGTCCCATGAAACAAATGAACCGATTCAACTACAAAGAATCGTTGCCAGATGTAAATGTGAATTTTTTTATACATCTTATGGCGACTCTGGAGTCGACAAAATTCCTTCTGGACCAGATATTCCACCTCCACCAAGAAATCTTGAATTCATGGATGAAATTAATAAGCCTGTTGAAGCTTTTACTCTTATGCATCACGATTTGAACATTTTTACTAATTCCTTACAGTATGCCATGATATTTGATATCGTCAACAATCTTGTTTTGTATGTTGACCCTAAGAGGAAAGAAAGGTTCGACAAACTGCAACGTCTTCGACTAAAACGTTTGATTCTGAGTCGAGAAGCACAGAGGCTTCCGATTCAAGAGTTGCAAGATTCATTGCGAAGTTTGCTTTGCCAACTTCGACGATTAGAGAAGGAAGCCTACACCATCCATAAACAAATAGTTGACGATCCTACGAATGATAGTTTGGCGACACAGTTATCGATTCTCGATCAGCAAGTCAACGATGTGAAGGAACATATTTCGGCGAAAGGGGAAGAATTACATATGATGATTATGTGCTACAAAGAAGCCCACCTTGCAGCTCCACAAAGGCTGTCCCGTAAACAGGACAAGGATATTTATCTCGTTAGGGTATATGAAATTTGTTTCAAGTATGCACAATGGAGATTGACTCAAACTGATGGTCAATTGGGAATAGCTGATCTCGTTCTCAGTAACTTTTTGTATACCAAAACAGCAAAAAGTAATGACACTGTTGATCATCTCTGCGAGTTAGGCTATATCACGGTGACAAACCTGTTAGCTAACCAAATGTACAAAGAAGTTCTTGTACCTTCTCACATTCACCCTAGCATGCCGGTGGATCGTCAAAGAACTTTACGAGTCTATTGTCGAGAACGACCGCCCGTTGGTGGAATAGGACTCAAAGAACATTTTGAAATCAATATTGCTCCAATTACTATCGGAATGACTTATCAATTTTTTAAAACGATGTTCAAATTTTGTTTTCCGGAGAAAGATCCGGAAAAATTAGATGACGTAGACCCAAATATTAGCGATACTGATTCCATCATTAGTGGTGGTTCAGGTTCAGGTAATGGATCAGGATCCAATACATTAGATTCGCAGTGTTCCTTAACCTCTATTGGTTCTTCCAATAGTCTCTCAAACCCAAAAGGGAAAAAGTCTAAAATTCGTAGGAAAGAATCCAAATTTTACGTCTCAATGAACGAAAAAGATGACGTGGAAAAAATGAAAGAGCGAGCCGACAGAAATATGCATTTCATATGCATTAAAATTCCGGAAGTACCTGTTCGTGTGAGTTATAGAGGTGAAAAAGAAAAGAACATAGAAGATGTGCATGATGTTCATTTAGTCATTCCAACACTAGAATACGACAATATTTTATGGAGTTGGCTAGACTTTTTGGTGGCCGTTAGAAATCATAGTAAGCGAGTTTTACTTTCGCAGGTACGTAGAACACAATAATCTTGTGTTATCCAATCTTTCATAGTCTATCTATTTCTAATCCTATTTCTATCTATCTATTTACCTTTAAGGCTATTAAGCAAAAACTGCAAATACGACCGAAAAGTCTATTCTCAGACAGCACGTCGGGTCCTCGAGAGGAAGACAAAGCAAAACTATTGCTAGGGCTTCCGGTAAGTATGAACAATATTGTGGCATAAAATACTTTATGCAAACACTCATGCAAATAAATACTATTTGCTATTTGGTTCAGTCGGAAAGTAAAGGAACAAAAAAATCACTGTTTGGACACAAAAAGTGAACAGTCCTACTGTCCTACTCTACTAAAACATACATATTATTATTAACTGTCAAATAAATGAACTATGAACCAGCAAACTTTTATTGTCGTTAATGTGTTCTACTTTGCATACAACAACATTGCATAAAATAGGATTTATTAGACTCGCTTCCTATAATATTGGTAGGTGTCATAGGGCTGAAATTCTTTCTTGGCTTTAAAGCCCGCATATTTCTTGGACGAATAGAGACCCGTTACAAGATTGGATGATTTTGGAAATGCGCTGATACCCCCAAACATTTGATCAGTTTCTACGAATAAGAATAAACAATGCTCACAAATGCTATGTAATCGTACCAATTAAACCAAAATTTCATATTCATATAAGAACAAAACATACCAGGATGGAAACGCAAAGCCTCCTTCTGAATATGAATATTTGGAGGAAGCTGATCACTCATTCGAATTAGTTCCTCATAAGGCGTCCTCACATGTACGCTGGTACAATAGAATCGAACAACGTCACCTGTAAATCATAAAACATAGATATATAGCTAATGTCAAGACTTGAATTCCAACAAACGTTACATTTTCTCAACCGGAAAGTTGAACTACACAGTTGAATGATATACACTTACCAACCGTTTCAATCATGTACAGAATAGAATTTGGCACTGCATGATTGAAATGATTAAAAGTCTTGGTCAACAGTTCATACTTCTTCTCCGGATCCTTCAACTTGAATCTCATAATATCATCTTCACTCGATTGACTCAACGTAGAAAAAGTATCTCTAGCTAACTGCAGGACTGACTTATCTGCATCCTTCGGAGTGTCATAAGGTTTCTGGAACCTCCGGAACCTACAACCAAAAAAACACACCAGCTACATTATTTTAAAATTACACAAAATTGTGTAGGTTTGACACCAATATCAAAAGCATGAATGGAAATGGAATTAATACATATTAGAAAACAATTTACCCTCCAGCTTGAGCAAGGGATTCAACGTCAAATTCAAATTTTCGGTTCCTTGGTAAATCTCCATACTCCACCGAGCCAGAGATTGGGTTACCAGGTGTGTAATATGAATAATCAATTACAGGATTGCGATTTCCACGATCATCTTTCCATACTTTCGGCATCGAATGCTTGGTACGCAACGAATACCCTTGCACATATCTACGGTACATTGCAGCAGTTGTATGAAACGTACGACAACTCATGAGCGTAGTTCCGTTCAACTGTCGCAAAAGCGACGATTTCATTAATCCACCGGCCACAGCCATTATCACATGTGATGATGACTTGTTTCAGCAGAAATGAACATATTAAATTAGAGATTACAGCGAGCAAAACTTCAAGCTCCTTCAAAGTCGTAAAACATCCTTCACACGCGACACGTGTTATTGAATGTCACTGATTGTCACTCAGATTTCAAATCGGAAATTCTCTTCTGAAATATTTGACGAGAACACCACCACGTGGACCTGAAGACTGAAGACGATCAAAGAGACTCTGAGCTCTCTCAGGAGCCGGGCGAGCACAACAAACTCACACTGGAATATCGAAGACTCGTATACGATTTTTGGTTTTGTATAATATTATGTGTGATTTTGAAAGTAGGAATAAAGGAACGGTATGCGGATCATGGAGTCGAGAAGAGGATAGAGGAGTGGAATGCAGTGCGAAGAAGAGAACGCAACGCACTTGGAAGAATATTGTGAATGATAAAATGGGAAAAATGCAGAAAAGGCCAAAACCAAAAGGAAGAAAAGAAGAGCGTAAAAGTAGTGAGTTGAGGCCAGTCACCGAGTCATAGACTGCGGACAGGTGAAGCAGAAGTGCCTCTTCCCAGAGATGTTGACATTTGTATTGGAGGGAGAGAGAGCAAAAAAAAGAGAAGAGAGATCGAGAGCAAGCGAGCGGCGCAGATTCTCCTTAGTATGGGTAAGAATAGGAAATCATGGGTTAGAAGGGTTAGATTCCTGGTTTCCAAATGGGAAAATGGGAATAAACGTGAAAATGTATGTATGTGATACAATGTGAGGAGAGAGGGGTTTTCTGCCTTGGGTACATAGTCGTTGAGGCGAGTGGGTTGCAGAGGAGCCGCTTTAGGGCGGAGGGATTGCGGGAGCTTGTTGTCTCCCGTCAGCAGCCATCTTCGTCGCCATTGAAAGGTGAAAATACTGCTAGTTGAGAAAGTCATGGGTGTCCCTGTGCTATGCTGTGTGAATATCATTTTCCGGAGGTGAACAGCGACGGATGTTCATCAATGTGACTTAACTTTTCCACATTCTGGAATTTTTATTTAATGTAATCAAATCCTTCACAGCAAGTTTTTCGAGTGTTTTATACTCGTTATCAGCGATCACTCGTTTCGTCATGGGATTGCAACCGCAACTGGAATCTTAATTCGAAGCATCTACAATCTTACAGTTATGTTTCATCAACATGACTAACAGTTCCAACAACGGGGCCACCCTTGAGGACTGTCATTCCAACTTCTTTGCTTTGGTAATTATTGCTGTGTGAATATCATTTTCCGGAGGTGAACAGCGACGGATGTTCATCAATGTGACTTAACTTTTCCACATTCTGGAATTTTTATTTAATGTAATCAAATACTTCACAGCAAGTTTTTCGAGAGTTTTATACTCGTCATCAGCGATCACTCGTTTCGTCATGGGATTGTAAAACCGCAACTGGAATCTTAATTCGAAGCAACTACAATCTTACAGTTATGTTTCATCAACATGACTAACAGTTCCAACAACGGGGCCACCCTTGAGGACTGTCATTCCAACTTCTTTGCTTTGGTAATTATTATTATTCATTTATTTTCAAATATCATATTAGCATAATGTGTAATTTATTAATAAAAAATAATCGTGTGAAGAAACTTTATTATTTGTTTACGAATTTTTTCCAATTTAGTCGTGAATGAAATGTATCGAAATGCGCAAAAATTTTAGTGTTTTTAGAAATTTTGACAGGTATAAATTGTGAAGTTGAAACTATACAGTTTTTGTTAAATCACATTTTGTGTTACGAAAGTCTACAATTGTGTATTGCGTATTTATGGAATGAGTTAATATGAAGTGTCAAAGTGAATGCGCGGTTAAAGTGTTCCAGGATATAATGAGGATTTGAGTCATTTGAGTGTGTTTCACCAAGTTCCCTCGTAAACGTTTGTCAGCTGTATACTTTACCCGACTTTACGGGAGACTGTGTAACAATACTAATACTGTATAAGTTGATGCTCAAAGTGATATGATGAAAGAGCAACAAGGACTTTGTATTCCTGTGCTAGATTTGTGATGTTATTTAGTTATATAGAGTTTGTGATATCACTTGTGTGGTGTGCGTGTGTAGTGATTTCTATGGATGCGAATTAAATAATTAATTACAAACTTTGAATTTGACTTACGTGAATTTAAATTTTATAGTGTTGGTTAAATTGTTAATGGTTAGGTTATTATATAGTGTGGTGGGAGTTGGGGTTGTAATGGAACAATTTGGGGTTAATTTTGGATTTCTGTTTATTTTTGATTTATTGTAGACTGATTTATGTGGGATAAAATGGAAGAAGTTAGTCTCAGACGGCACTCAAGGTGGACACCAGTTTGGGCCTTTGGACGATCCCGTACTGTTGTCCTATGCCCGGTGTCTCGCCTCAGACATCCTTTGCGTATGGCGACGTTCACCTACGAAAACATGTCAACAGAACGGATTCAACCAGTCAAACGACCCTTTTCAATTGGCATCACACAATTATTTACAACCTCATGCTCATCCTACCGCATCACAACAAATATTAATGCCGTCGCATACAAATCTGCTCGGAAATACCAATTTGACGCTACCTCAGATTCCGCCGGTAAATTTAGGACACATGGGGCCTAATCATGGGAATCATGGAATGAGACCGATGCAATGGGGTCAACAAGGTGGGTTTCATTCCAGTAGCCCTACTTTATCTGGTTCCAAGGAACTTTGGATCTTCTGGTATGGCGAAGAGCCTAACCTTGCTGGGCTTGTAAATCCTCAGTTGCTGAAGTCCGGTAAGAATAATTGCCTTTTAATTTGTTTACTTGCTCTAGATAGTTTCTTTAATAGTATTTTCCGTGATTTGAAATTTGTAGAA
Organism: Harlomillsia oculata; assembly: GCA_019776145.1. Lineage (NCBI taxonomy): Eukaryota > Metazoa > Arthropoda > Collembola > Entomobryomorpha > Oncopoduridae > Harlomillsia > Harlomillsia oculata. Next base: position 8,966 of record JABASF010001232.1, on the reverse strand, counting down.
GCAGATCAAGGTTCATGGGAAAACGGCTTAACTTACGAATGTCGGACGTTATTATTTAAGGCATTACATAACTTAATTGAAAGGTAATATTGCAATTTCCAATAGAAGACAGCGTGTTTGTACGCTTTCCATTTTTTCAACGTTGGTTTTTATTTCCTAATTTTCAGGTGTCTGTTAGCTCGGGATTTTGTTAGGATAGGTAAATGGTTTATACAGCCCTGTGACTCGAACCAAAGGATAGCTGTCAGAAGGTATGTTATCAATTGCGTCTTTTCATTATGGTAACCTTATAAATCACATTTGTGTGAAGAGCATGCATCTAATGTGATAAATATGGTCTTGCAGTTTTCCTATGCAGCTGTCTTTCAAATTTGCTTTCTTTGTACACGGAGAAAGTACTGTATGTATGAGCGTCGATGTAAGGCAACATCCAGCAATTCGCCGAATAGCGAAACATCACCTTGTGGCCTGCCAAGCTCCAAACCAATTTATGCCAGGTGAGGAAGAGTTAAAAAAACTGGAATCGTTAATATTATTTGCTGTAAGTTTATAAATTACTTACCACAACTCTTTTAAACGCAGTAATTCTTGCCCCACATGGCCTATCGGGGACGTTGACCGGAGTTGGTTATCGAATAAATGAACCTGCTACGCATAAAATCCTTGAAGAATGGAAGCATTTTTATCCAATAGACGCATCACTGAAATCATCCGGAGCAGACATTAGCAGCGGTATTTCTAACTCCCTTCACAGCATGTCTCAACCTCCGCACGGCGTTCCGCCTGTGCTAGAGGTTATTGTTGGTGGTGTTCGGTTGAGGTATCCTTCGTGTTATGTTCTGTGCACCGACCTGGATGATTCTCTTCGTAGTGAACCCACCTCATGCAGTACTCCAACGAGTGCGAAAAGTACGCAAGGATCTCCTGTAGATTCGGAATTTGCATCTTGTGCTACGGGGCCGCAACCTGGGAAACCTCAAGGCTCTCTTACCGTCACACAAGAGGTAGTCCAGTTCCAAAATTCGAAATCATCGTAAGGGTTCTGTTTACATAATGTACCTTACTTTTATCGCTAGGTTGACGTTCCTGAGTCGCTTCTTTCTGAACGTGTATGGCAAGAAAGTGTACACGCATGTGGCAATAAGTCGACTGGCGAATTTGGTACGACTGCATCTGAATCACATAGCACGAGTAATAATAGCCCTACGGAATGTGTAGGCAACTGGGAATTCTCCGATCCTACGAAGAAATCAGCGTGCATGTGCTTTAAGTAAGACTATATATTTATTCATAAAGATTTGCATTTGGTAATAGTGCGTGCATCATGCGGTTGCTCTTTTCAATAGGTGTAAATCGGCGTCATCTGCATTGAAATCTCAAGGAACTGGACATGTTTCCGGAGTTACAAGTACAAAAGGAGGTACAAAATCCAAAAAGAGCTCCACGTTTCATAAAAGGATAAAGACTCAGACGGGCCATGGTTGTTGGGGTGATGTTTGGGATGCGAGTGATGACCAAGTCCAACAAGGTTCTAATTCTGTGAAGGGATCTGAAAATAATAATTCACAAAATCGGTATGTTCACAGTTTTGTAAGAGTTAAATAAACACGTTAGCGCCCATTATGTTATAGACATCTGATTTAGAACCGAATATTACTCTTGCAGATTATCGACTCCGGGAACACCAGGTGTAGGACCCCCATCGTACAAACCTGGAGCCATACCTGCTAACGCTCTCGATGGACACATAGCATCACCTGCATCCGTTGCTCCGTCACCTTTGCCAACTCCACGGTCACAGCCAGCGTCTGTCCCTCAACTTGACGTACCGATGCCGACTTTAAGCCCGCAGCCGATTACTGAGAAACCACCTGCTGCTACTCCTGACTGTACTCCAATATCTATTCCTTCGGTGAATCAGGTATTTCTGATTTTTGATGGTTGTGTGTAAGTAATGTACGTTAAATACAATTTCTAAACATCTGGTTGTGTGACAGGTTTTTTCTCCTGTTGTAACTGGGCTGGTAGGTGCTAAAGCAATGGAAGAGGAAGCCGAAGCTTTCAGTTCAACTCAAAGCGAACTTGCGAATTTTTCGGGAGTTCCGAATAGAATCATTGGTATGAATAATGTTGGGTTTGCAGAAACAAATAGTTTGAAAAGGCCAATGCTGCCGAATAAGGAATATGAAGCATTACTTGGAGATGAAGCAATTAATCAGCTATCGGATCTCATGTACGATTATTCTATCGATGACCACGGTGCGAAAAGGTTAAAACTGGAGGATGGGCTTTCAAAGACCACAGCATTTTGTTGGGGTTGGGGAATGAAATCCATATTAGAATTGCCGACGGTAGAGAGTGAGGATAAATGCAAACAGAATACTAAAGTCACAAAACCTAGCAAACGATTTGGGGGCGACCCTTATGACTTTCCCGAGGAACAGCAACGCATTGCACACGAGGAGACCCGAGAGAATTCTAAGAAACGGGAGTTCATTAAGGTAATTTAACACATTTTCCCCGGAAATAAAATATAAAATCCTAGCATCTTGCATTTTTATTCTGTCGTTTTATTAAGGAGGAAGAGAAGCATCCGTACAATGAACCCACTGGCAGCGCAAAAGTTGTTGTTGGTAGCCTGTTTACAATAGAAGGCTTGCAACCATCGTTAAGAGATTTAGACCAGCTGTTTGATAATTCGGATACGTCTAGCGATGAAACTGTAAGTACACTTTATTTTTCATTTACATAGTGATTTGCTAATGTGAATGATGATTTCATAGTTCAACTTATCTTTATGACGATGAACTTTCGCCCCTATCTGACTGTTAGATATATTGATAGTATAAACTTGTTGGGATTCATTTAGTATACAGTTTTTCTACATAATAGCGTTTCTGTCATTTTAGTTTCAAGCACCGACGCCCCCAGGTTCTAACAAACCGTCTGGGTCTATGGATGAGATTATTACTAACGGGCCTAAAAGCAAATCTGGGTTAGGAATTTTAAGGCCGGAGGAACTGTCAAAAATGTTTCCTACACCTCCATCTCACGAACCAAATCCAATTGCATCGCCCTGTGGTCTGCAACCGGAAACTCCTTCGATGGAACCTGTGTCAGAAAATTCAACGTGCAGTAGACGCCCTCAAGACAGCTATCCTGGTCTTGGTAGCCCACCTGATGAACCGATTGAGGTACGTTTACATACTAAGTTTTATGTCATTTTCAGCTACGTTTGGCGCACATGTTAATTCTCTGGCTAAATGTTAAAACAAGTAAATATGTTCAAAATATTGATAATAACGCTGTATTATCATTATGCATTATAACGATTATTTTGTGCTCCAGGACTGGACCTATGTTTATAAAGCGGTTCCAGTCTGCAAGATGTTGGGATCTTCTAAATATGCTCCGTTGCCATCACCTCCCAGTCAGCTGCTTCCATCATCTGGTCCTCCTCCTACAAGTTCTGCTTATACACCTACATGGCAGTTTGTGCCGCAACAACAGGTGCCCCCTCCGCAACCTAGTAGTACCGTTACAACACCAATTCATACTGTTTCGCACCCACCGCACCCAGTAATGGGCCCATCAAACCTACATCTTCGACCGGGCTTATCGCCGATTTCTCCTGTTCCAAATTCTCTGCGAGGTAATTAATGTGTAATTCATGTGGAATAATTTTGACGGCCAGCTTATTTACGTGCATAATTGAGGAGGGTGGTTATGTGACGGTGGGTATTTTATAAATTGTTACGCAGAATCTTTACTATTTCTGTTTTCTAGGACCCCAATTCGATATTGGAAGTCCTGCATCCAACTCTATGTACCTGAAGGGACATTTGTCTGCAACACATACGACCCATGCTCCTCATGCTGGTCATGGTCAAAACCATCATTTGTACGGGCGTAGCAACATTGAAGCTCATGCATTAGTTGTGAACCTTTCGATCTCGGATTCTCTCATCAACATGTTTAGAGATCACAATTTTGACAGTTGTACAATGTGTGTTTGCAACGCTGGTGTCAAAGTGGTTGGGAATATTAGAGGCTCTGAAGTTGGTATTTACCTGCCTGACACAACCACAGACGAAGATCCCGTTCGTTGCAACTGTGGATTCAGTGCAAGCGCTAATCGAAGGTTGGTATTTTTGCACTAACCTTTTTGGAATTTCAATAATTTTGTAGTAAAGTGATGATTACATAGTTCAACTTATATTTATGACGATGAACTTTCGCCCCTATCTGATTTTAGGAATCAAAGTATTGATTGCTATGGAATGATAAATGTAATTGAGTAATATATGCATGTATTCGTGTTTTTCTCTAGACTGGCACATCGCGCTGGATTATTTTACGAAGACGAGCTGGACATTACCACCTCTGAATATGCTAGTCAAGCTATGCATCCGGATGAATGGTACGAGAAAAAGAAGCCGTCATTTCTTCAATTGGATCCAAAATATCGGATACTACCGAACGCACCTGAAAAGGAAACGTCATTAGTAGTCGACACTGTGCCTCCTAGCTTACTAGAGATGCTGAGGGAACAATGTCTTTTAATATTCGGCACTTCAATCGCTTCTAGATTTTCTGGAGACTTATTGCAGCACAGGTAATTGAAAAATTTTCACACGTTGATCTGTTAATGTGAATGATGATTCCATAGTTCAACTTATATCTATGACGATGAACTTTCGCCCCTATCTGACTCTTTTTGAAATATTGATATAATGAACTTACTGAAAGGCTTCTTTGGTTTCAATGTACTCATTTTACGTTTCTCAGAATCAACGAGCGTCAACTGAATGCTCTGGAATATCTGGATGGAAATCGCGCAGCTCTTACGGCATTAGAACATGGCAGGACCATTATGCTGGAAGCCAGCGGTCGCAGTGGTTATCCGAGACTACCTGAAGATTTGCTACCTTTAAAAGTCAGTGGGGTCTACATGCATAAATGGCCATACTTGTGGGCAAAAGGACCTCAATCCAGCCAAGACATCATGCAAGTGATGCGAGCACTGTTACCGTTGCTTCAAGATGCTGTCCATGCAAAGGCTTGGGACGCCCAATACACTGTGTCCGGCCCTTTGACTTGGCGACAGTTTCATCGCCTCGCTGGTCGAGGTAAAATGATTTACTTTGTCGCATTTTAATTTGAACTTCTACGTGATATTTACCTGGCATGATGTTTGCATAGTTCAGCTGATACTCTCTGATTGAGCATTTATTTTGTCTTTCGCTCCTATCTGATCACGCTCATTTTAAGTGCATTAGTATACTTGAAGATCCCCGTTCACGACTGATATTGTCTGTGAACTGATTCGTATAGGAACCGATGATCGCTGTGAACCTCAACCCATTCCATCAATATTAGTTGGATCTGAGAAAGATTGGGTAGCACTTAGTCCTCTCTCAATCAAGTTTTGGGAAAAGTTGCTATTGGAACCCTATTCATATCCCCGTGATGTTGCGTACATTGTTGTGGCGCCAGATAACGACTTAGTTTTACAACGAGTACGGGTCTTCTTTCGGGAATTATCGTCCATGTACGAAGTAAGTGCTTTTCAATTGTGTTAACATTGTTATCATTGACAACGCTGTTCGTTGGGCCACCTTTTTGTTGTTTGGTTTGGTAACATCATTTTTTAAACGCTGATTTTTGTTCTTTTAGATTTGCCAATTAGGAAAGCACTGCTCGATCTCTAAAGTTTTACGTGACGGGATTCTACGAGTTGGTAAAACAGCCGCCTCAAAACTAGCGACAGAACCGGTCGACGAATGGTTTACTATGTTGCCGGATATTCCTATTTCGGCTACTTTAAGACTCTATGCTCAGGTTCGTAATTAGAAGTAATTTTTAGTCATCATTTAATACTGTGTAATTTGAGGTTGAGGTAAAATTGAGATTTACTTCTTTTTAGGTGTGTCGACATTACCTTGCCCCGCAGTTAGCACAGATCTCACTCGATCAGAGCTTGCTAGATCCTTCGAATAATCAATCTGTTCATGTGACCAAACCCCAACCAGAACGCCCAACTCCGTCACCGAAGATGCCCCCTCCGAATTCTGATTCTGCAACCAGTCAAGGTCCTTCAACACCAAAAAGTGAACCCGGTTAGTGAGCCAGATTTAAAGTTTGAAGTGATTACCGAAACAAATAAAATTATTACTTACGAAACTTACGATATATCCTTTCTTTAGTGGAACAAGAGCAGCAAACATTTTCCACGCCTGCACAGGAAAACCAGGAAGATGATGAAAGGGATCCTCCTGCAATTGTCATTTACCTTGTTGAACCTTTTGGATTTGCATCCGATAGTAAAGACTTGCATAGGTTGGTGAATCGTTGTATAACGTTGTTGATTATGGTCTTTCTTAAAGTTATCATAACGAATGTTTGTTTTAGAATGGCAAACCTGGGATTAATGCGTTGTTTTACATCAATGTTAAGCCTGTTACCGGAAAACGTCAGAAATAACGTAACGCTACAGGTTAGTGTAATTATTTAATAATTCTTATAGTTATACAAAATCTAATCAAATTGAATCTAATAATAATTTGCCTTTCTGTTTGGTCAGATAATATCACTCGAAGATTTAATGTTGATCGGAAACAGTTCTCTGGATAAGAGATTTCGGAACGATCAGACACGAGCTTTAGCACTCACTGTGTACTCTCAGTGTCGAAGGTTGTTGCTATATCAGAACAACGTGAAATCCTTGACTGGGTTTGGCCCAGCCGCAGCGTCAGAAATGTTCTTAAAAGTAAAGGAGGTAAGAATGTCTTGTGCCAGCCGTTTGTGTTTAAATTATAAAATGTGTATTTCCCCATGTAAATATATCACGTTCTGTGTTCAGGAGAAGAGGAAAAACGGATTCAGATTGTACACACCACCTTATGTATTGGCTCCTACAAAGGAAAAAATTACTGAAGGTGTTGAGTGGCTTGGGGGTATCCAAGGCCATACTGTAGGTGGAATGGTCAGTTGTGGTTCCATTTCCAACGTGGCCCCAAGTATTAGCCCAAATATGTCATCTGTGTTGTACGTGGCGTACTGCATTTCCGAAGATCAGCGATGGCTTCTGGCTTCCGTAACCGACGATAAAGGAGAATTACTTGAAACCACAACTATAAGCCTTTACGTTCCGAATCGATCCAAGAGAAGAAAGGCATCTTCCCGAAAACACGGATTAATGAAGCTAATGGACTTCATCGTTGGAATTATGACCACCGGAACGCAGCCTTGGAGATTGGTTGTTGGGAGACTAGGTCGAATTGGTCATGGTGAATTGGAGAGTTGGAGCACATTGCTTAGCCGAAAGAGTTTGCTTCGAGCGTCTAATCAATTGAAGGATGTTTGCCGGCAATGCTCCCTTCAGTACCCATTTGAAGCTCCTTGTGTTCTTTCAGCATGCTTAGTGTCTCTAGAACCGGACAGCTGTCTAAGGTTAATGCCGGATCAGTTTACCCCCGACGAAAGATTTGGCGTGGGAACTAGTGCGTCATCGACATTGTCCACCCCACACGACGTGTCTTGCACGCACATTTTGGTGTTTCCCACTTCGGCGACGACGCAGGTTAGCTTGATCACTGATTACTTACTGACATTCTAATGTTTTTGGTATATAAGATAAGTAAGTTGTATAGTAATTTACAATTTTGTATTTCCTATTTAGTCATCTCAGACGGCTTTCCAGGAGCAACATATCAACGGGCCGGATTTGGGAGATGAAGACCTTCTGTTTATCAATGTGAATGAAGACATGTCGGATGGCATCGATGGCATGCAGGTATAATGATTTTCTATTTTACGTAAGTTATGTTAGTTTTTGTGATTATCTGTAATATGTACTGTAATTCAATGTTACTACTTTTACAGGACCTACAACTGGGAGACATCTTCAGCTGGGCTGATACGGGTCCCGGTGCACCTAGTCCCGTTGGGAGTCCGCGTAGGGATTCCACATCGCAACCTGGAAGCCCTGGTGGTGTTGGTGCCTCAGGACGACAATCACCATTTCAATCAGGAGGACAAGGCCGAGTAAGTGTTAGTCTCAAAATTAATAATTAACTATCGGGTTCCTTCAAGTATCTCTTAACTTAATTGTCGCTTTGTTGTAGACTGGTGGTAGAGATGGTAGCGACGAATTGGGAACCATTCTGCAGCAACCGTTGGCGTTGGGATATTTGGTTTCAACGGCCCCGTTCGGCCATCTTCCTCCGTGGTTTTGGTCTTCGTGTCCACAAAGGGCTTTCGAAAATGGCGAAGGTGTATTCTTGAAGTCGGCGCTGCATCTACATTCGCACAGTGTACTTCATAACATGGACGACTTACTACAACAGCAAAGCAATGCGAAACAACATCCATTAGATTCGCAATTTACCACCGATGTTTTGAGGTGAGTACGATCTCTATTAAAGCCATAAAGTCTTTCAGTTGAGTAGGTTTAAATCATGCATGAATTTCGAAAAATAACATTATATCACAAATGTATGTACTTGCTCCTTGCAGATTTGTCCTGGAGGGTTATAATGCCTTATCATGGCTTTGCCTGGATCCAACCACACACGATCGCAGATCCTGCCTTCCAGTTCACATACAAAAGTTGCTACATCTGTATTATTCGATTTCGTCTTTGGTGTAAATTATTGGTACCGTTGAACATTTAGCTACTGGAATGGAAGCACTACAAAAAATGACACTACAGCATGAATATGAAAAAGGGAATGCTACCCTTTTCTGTGCCTTGGTTTGCGATAACTCGCAACTGCTGTCAGCGAACAATAGGCTGGGCATGGAGGATAGTAGGAGCCGAGTCGTACATAACTCCGCCCTGCTAACGCCCGAACCACAATAGGAAGGAGTGCAGACAAACCGCTACTGGCGTCGAATGTCAGCGGAAAACGTCACGAAGGGAACTACAATAGGCTGGGCATGGAGGATGGTAGGAGCCCAGCCTT